>JAJJWW010003627.1:0-147702 GCA_023531295.1 Papaver armeniacum
ATGGTGTTTTGACCCGACGGCCAGGAGTGATCTAAAAGTCCCATCTAATACAAAACTCCCATAACACCGATTTCAGTACAAATTGAATTCTATGGAAACACTGGATATTACTTATTTTTAAGATAAAATTTTTGGTTCACATAAAACGATTTCTCTTTTTCTGCTGCTTTCTCTCTCTCTCTCTCTGAAACTTTTGAGTTTAATGGTTTGTGTACTTGATTTTCTAGGAGATTCATGATGCAAGGTTTAATAAAAAATATGGAACAAAGGAAAGGGATTAGAAGGTAAACATGGTGAAACCCTAGAATTTTTTATTTACTTTTTCCTCTTTTCGATTGATGTTGCTTTATTTTTTGAAGGAAATTTAAGAAGCAAAGTTGATAACACTAATTTAAGATTTAGGAAACACGGTTTAATCTAAATTTCGCAGAAGAAAGGAATTAGAATGTAAACATGTTGAAACCCTAGAATTTTCAAATCTGTAATTATTTATTTTTTTTCTCTGTTATTGATGTTGTTTGATGTTCGCAGGAGATCAAGCTACATGATGAAGGAAAAAGATTAATCACGAAACGATGCACAGTGAAAGCAAAGTATGAAGGTGAACATATTGAAACCCTGCAAGTTTTAATAACTGAGAAAAAAATCCTCTTTTTTGTTTGGCATAGGTGATTGATGAAATTGATTGGACTGATTTGGGTAAAAAATTTTATAAAAATTATCCTCTTTTTAACCTTGCAAGTCGCATAATGAATGAACTTATCAGATGATGCGAGTTAAACCTATGTACCAAACCAGCAGAACCTTAAAAAACAAATTGAGTTTGATTCTATTTTGTGGAATCAGTAGTTGAAGCTCATGAGTTGAGTTTGATTCTATTTTGTGGAATTAGTATGGGTTAAGATTGAAATTTATTATGATAATTATTCGTAATTTAAGACGGCCTCTATTTTGCTTGATTATTTATTTTTTGAACATATTGGTCGAGGTGGATCCACTGGAGATGCTATCGATAACTTGAAACTTCGGTTTTAAATATCCCGCTGCTAAGATGAGGATAAAAATTTTGTGTAGTTTCTGTTATAGGTAATGTTTTTTTCCCATATTTCTGCTTATCTTGTTGATGATGAGTCGCCTATCTTTGTGTTCCCTACTGGATTTAGAATGATGGAAACTCGATGCAGAGCTTGGTGTCTAGAATTATGATCTGGTACCTTTTAAAACGTGGTCGTATTTGTTTGTTTTTCTGTAGAATAATGTGTTTTCCTAATAAGGATAAAATTTCGCAGTGAGCCTGTGTAATAATATATTGCTCATCTGAGCTGCGGGCTAAAATGAGGATAAAATTTCAGTGTACTTTCTGTTCTAGGTTAAAAAAATTCCCCTGTACCTGCTTATGTTTAAGCCTATTTTGATATTTTTCATAGATATAATAATGGTGTCTATGGGTTAAGATTGAAATTTATTCTGATAACGATTCATAATTTAAGATGGCTATTTTGCTTGATTATTTATTTTTTTGAAACAGATTGGTCGAGGTGGATCCACTGGAGATGCTATCCATAACTTCGGTTTTAAATATCTTATCGTGGTCAGATTCTTTCAAGGTAACATTAGTGGCGCTACAGATTCTAGACTCACAGTCTTATGAAGGCAAGCCGCATAAACTTTACTGCATTATTGTAAGGTTGAAGTTACTTGATTTTGTGTTTAATTGTTGAACTCCACCGAAATCACGAAGCTCTGATGCAAGTCTGAAAGGTCAACAAAGGAAATATAAATGACGGACGCAAAACCGATAAATAAAAAGCGCAATTAAGCGTAGTCGTAACAACACTTATTGCATGTGAAAGCAACATTCTAACTGATGACAATATGTTAAAATTTTATTTGCAAGCAGCAATCTAACAATATGTGGAAGCTAGGTTTGTTGAATATATTTGAGAATCCCATTTGATAGCTGACTAGCATTTCTGTATATATGTCTTTATCGTCATCAGAGAAACAAAATCATGAGTTTATCTTTATAAAAGTTCATGCAGGTTAAAATTCCGGTGGAGGAAAACAACGTTAACTAATTTGATTGTTTTTCTTTTCATTCACAGATATTTCCAGGAAAAATTGGAAGTAATTATGTTTTCTATTTTGCGCTCAAGCAGTGGTGAAAATTCGTAAGGATTGTAGAAATTAGTTGTTCATTTGACAATTCATAAACATGTAAATTCCTACAGATCTTTGTTGTTAAATATAACTTCTTTGGTTTTTTTTTTTTTGTTAAACCTAGTGAGTACTTATTAATATGTTTGAGTACGAAATGTAATTGCAAGGATATGTAAAAGATGAAAACTATTGCGAGTATTAGCATAAACAAGAATACTGAAACCTATCGTTCTTCACATTTGGGATAGTGGACATCTTGAGATGCTAATCACCTTATATCATGTAGAATTAATGCAGTCCCCTGGCCCTTACAACTGATACGTAGCTTCATTTACTCATTGATTTTCAGATTTAACACTTTCCCGAGTCTGTGTTCTATATATGGTGTTGTGCAGGATGATGGTGTCAATATTTGCCATGGTGGCAGTTTTGGTCTCAGACGGGTAAGAATAGCTGCTGCATGTTCCATGTTGGGCCCCATTGTAACAAGTTTTCTGTTGGTTTTATGTAGCAAGGGTTCTTTAGGTACAATCTTTAGAAAAATACATGTTTAATTTTCATGCTTGATTACCTTCCTGGAACGTGAATGTGAATATGACTCGCAGATCTTGATTGAATAGTGATGGCTTTGTGATTACAAGCACTACCACTAATAATCATTACGAGTTTAATTAATTGTAATAAAAAAAGGTGGTGTTTGACTCTTAGATTTGATAGTCATTAGATGGTCATGATTTGACGGGGACCATGATCCCGCGGCCGGAATCATCCGGATGGAGTTTTGACTTCGACGGCCAGGAGTGATCTAAAGTCCCATCTAATACAAAACTCCCAGAACACCGATTTCAGTACAAATTGAATTCTATGGAAACACTGGATATTACTTATTTTTAAGATAAAAATTTTGGTTCACATAAAATGATTTCTCTTTTTCTGCTGCTGTTGTTCTTCTCCCCTCTCTCTCTCTCGCAGAAACTTTAGAGTTTAATGGTTTGTGTACTGGATGTTTACCGGAGATTCAGGATGCAAGGTTTAATAAAAAATATGGAACAAAGGAAAGGGATTAGAAGGTAAACATGCTGAAACCCTAGAATTTTTTATTTACTTTTCCTCTTTCTGATTGATGTTGCTTTATTTTGCAGGAAATTTAAGAAGCAAAGTTAATAACACTGATTTAAGATTTAGGAAACACGGTTTAATCTAAATTTCGCAGAAGAAAGGAATTAGAATGTAAACATGTTGAAACCCTAAAATTTTCAAATATGTAATTATTTTTTTTTTCTCTCTGTGATTGATGTTGCTTGATGTTCGCAGGGAGATCAAGCTACATGATGAAGGAAAAGATTAATCCGAAACGATGCACAGAAAATTTCGTATGAAGGTAAACATATTGAAACCCCGCAAGTTTTAATAACGAGAAAAAAATTATCCTTTTTTTGTTTGGTATAGCAGATTGATGAAATTGATTGAAGTGATTTGGGTAAACTTTTTTTATAAAATTATCATCTTTTTAACCTCGCAAGTCGAATAATGAATGAACTTATCAAACGATGCAAGTTAAACCTATGTACCAAACCAACATAACCTTAAAAAACAAATTGAGTTTGATTCTATTTTGTGGAATCAGTAGTTGAAGCTCATAGTTGAGTTTGATTCTATTTTGTGGAATTAGTATGATTTAAGATTGAAATTTATTCTGATAATGATTCGTAATTTAAGACGGCCTCTATTTTGCTTGATTATTTATTTTGGGAACAAATTGGTCGAGGTGGATCCACTGGAGATGCTATCGATAACTTGAAACTTCGGTTTTAAATATCCCGCTGCTAAGATGAGGATAAAATTTATGTGTAGTTTCTGTTATAGGTAACGTTTTTTTCTCATATTCCTGCTTATCTTGCTGATGATGAGTCGCCTATCTTTTTGTTCCCTACTGGATTCAGAATGATGGAAACTCGATACAGAGCTTGGTGTTTAGAATTATGATTTGGTACCTTTTAAAATGTGGTCGTATTTGTTTGTTTTTCTGTCGAATGATGTGTTTGCCTAATAAGGATAAAATTTCGCAGTGAGCCTGTGTAATAATATATTCCTCATCTGAGTTGCGGGCTAAAATGAGGATAAAATTTCAGTGTACTTTCTGTTCTAGGTTAAAAAAATTCCCCTGTACCTGCTTTTGTTTAAGCCTATTTTGATCTTTTTCTTAGATATAATAATGGTGTCTATGGGTTAAGATTGAATTCTGATAACGATTCATAATTTAAGATGGCTATTTTGCTTGATTATTTATTTTTTTGGAAACAGATTGGTCGAGGTGGATCCACCGGAGATGCTATCCATAACTTCGGTTTTAAATATCTTATCGTGGTCAGATTCTTTCAAGGTAACATTAGTGGCACTACAGATTCTAGACTCACAGTCTTATGCAGGCAAGCCCGCATAAACTTTATTGCATTATTGTAAGGTTGAAGTTACTTGATTTTGTGTTTAATTGTTGAACTCCACCGAAATCACGAAGCTCTGATGCAAGTCTGAAAGGTCAACAAAGGAAATATAAATGACGGACGCAAAACAGATTAATAAAAAGCGCGATTAAGCGTAGTCGTAACAACACTTATTGCATGTGAAAGCAGCATTCTAACTGATGACAATATGTTAAAATTTTATTTGCAAGCAGCACTCTAACAATATGTGGAAGCTAGGTTTGTTGAATATATTTTGGAATCCCATTTGATAGCTGACTAGCATTTCTGTATATATGTCTTTATCGTCATCAGAGAAACAAAATCATGAGTTTATCTTTATAAAAGTTCATGCAGGTTAAAATTCCGGTGGAGGAAAACAACGTTAACCAATTTGATTTTTTTTCTTTTCATTCACAGGTAATTTCAGGAAATATTGGAAGTAATTATGTTTTCTATTTTGCGCTCAAGCAAAGTGGTGAAAATTGTAAAGATTGTAGAAATTAGTTGTTCTGTTTGACAATTCATAAACATGTAAATTCCTACGGATCTTTGTTGTTAAATATAACTTCTTTGTTTTTTTTTTTTTTGTTAAACCCGGTGAGTGCTTATTAATATGTTTAAGTATCTTGTGAATTGCAAGGATATGTAAAAAGATGCAAACTATTGCGAGTATTAGCATAACAAGAATACCTGAAAACCCGTCGTTCTTCACATTTGGGATAATGGACATCTTGAGATGCTAATCACCTTATATCATGTAGAATTAATGCGGTCCACGGCCCTTACAATCGATACGTAGCTGCATTCACTCACTGATTTTCAAATTTAACACTTTCCCGAATCTGTGTTCTATATATGGTGTTGTGCATGATGATGGTGTCAATGTTTGCCATGGTGGCAATTTTGGTCTCAGACATGTAAGAATAGTTGCTGCATGTTCCAAGTTGGGCCCCATTGTAACAAGTTTTCTGTTGCTTTTATGTAGCAAGGGATCTTTAGGTACAATCTTTAGAAAAATACATGTTTAATTTTCATGCTTGATTACCTTCCTGGAACGTGAATGTGAATATGACTCGCAGATCTTGATTAAATAGTGATGGCTTTGTCATTACAGGCACTACCACTAATAATGTTTACGAGTTTAATTAATTAGAGATTTACAATAATGAAGTCAAATTTTATTGGCTGAGTTAGTTACTCAATTGTGTGTGATTGAATTGTTAGCGCAACACGTTTCTTGAACACAGGTATGGCTCATCCATAAAATTGATTATATTTATATATTCTATGGGATTTGTGTATTTATTGATGCTCTCCTTAGTTCGAAACAAGAATGATGGGTTATCACTTATAAACGGGTGCAAGACAGAGATCATTGTGGTTATTTATCCTTTTCAGCTGAATATAGAATATGCAAGGTATACGCTTGATGATTTTTGCCTTTTTGGTAATTAATATTGCATACTTTTTGATGATTTTAGTCATAATCGCTTATTTCTTATGATGCATTATATACATTTCTAGCCATCAAATACCTGACTATTATTGTGCGGAATAGTGCTTTTTCTTTGAAGTTCTTTGGCGGACACTAATGGTTCACTCGGGCAAACATGTAATTGTGATCTCTCTCTTACAATGCTCAACTACCGTCTTCAACACACTGATCTTGCTATCAAGTATGTCGTTTTATCTCTCTCTGTGTGTGTACATGTGTATTTTTTTATGGAATTTTTATATCTTGCATAAGATCTAAATTTGATCATATTTCAGGTGTTTGAAAATGTTTTTGTCAAGGTTTTTATTTGTGCTAACACTTTTGTTTTGCATTATTGGTCTGTCTAATCCCAGCGCTAATACATTCTTACGAACGTTTCTATAATTGAGGAAGGCCTGGAAAATGTGGATGTTGCTCTAATCATATGCGGATCCTTCTCTTCTGGCTAGCCTTTATATCTCATTTTATGTTATCCCATTTGTTTATTTTAGGTGATATGTCTACATTGTTTTAGGCTTTCATTACTGTTGCAAGTTACCACGCAATTGCAATTTACTTGATGGTGGTTTACCCATTGAGTGTTCAAAGATGAGCAGAGACAACTCGCAAATTCTCGGAGCTAAGCTCAGCCTAGGTGACCTGCATACCTAAATAATCTTTCTCTCTCTATTCATGGTAAACTTCTCTTAAGATTTAACACTTTTGATGTTGTTCTTCTTATAGCCTAATACATCGTTTGGAAGATTATAAAACTATTATTATCTTTTGCATTGGGGTATTCAGTTCTTCTTAAATCCTATTGCATGGATACTCGGTTCTTCTTAAAGCCTAATGCATGGCTTAGACCGACATAAACTTAATGTGCAAGTGGGTAAAAATTAAGACTATTACACCAGTTTTGTTGCCTAACAATCTCTTTTATTATTTTGTATTTCAAATTTTTATTTTTTCCAGATGTAATTATTTGTATGCTACCATCATAAAAAATTAACTTCTTAATATGTTGTCTAACTACTCCATGCAACCTCCCTCAATAGTTTTGCTGCTGGGTTACACGAAGAAATCGTGAATATCATTGAGCAAGTGCATAAACTCTTGACAAGGTCTTAATGATTGATGCAAAATTACAATTAGAGTTTTTTTCGGGGCCTATTTCTACCCAAGCTTTTATGGGGTACCAAACTATTCATAAGTAGTGGGTCTTATATATATAAGGTCCCAAACTATTCATAAGTTTTTAGATATAACATCACTGATTTTGAAAATTGTTATTGTTGAATATTTTGATTTGAATTAGATTGTTTGGAAATACAGGGATTCAGGATTTAGTGAATGACATAATCAAACACTGGATAATAAGCCATGTAGCTGGAGATACAAAGCAATGTGCAGGTATGTTTACGTTTGGTGATCATTATAATATATTTTTATAATAAGTCAAGTTATTATACCCTGTACTTTCACCTCAAGCCTTACTCCAGGAGCATTGAACTGAGTTTGCAATGCGCCTGCAATTTTTAAGACGATTGTTATTATTTTTGGTTATAATAAATTGTCATCTGGACCTAATTCTTTTATAAAATAAAAAATCTCCTGAGTAAGATTATAAAGTTAAAATTTTAGTTGTGGATTGATTAGACTACAAATATACTAATGCAGTTAGTGTTGGTGGTATGTAATCAGTTGCAGATTGATTAACCGAGGTGAGCTCCTGGGCTAGCTTGCATGCGCCAGGTGAGTATCATTACCTTTTCCCGGTATTTCTTGCTAATGCCATCTTGCATGTTTTGGAATAGTGCTTTCTTTGATAGATCTCAGGAAAAAACTACCACAGATGTTTACACCTTTAACCAAAATAGCCGAAACTATAGTACATTTGCACAAGCTGCGCTACGGAACTCCTCTTTTGATACAAAATATAATAGTTACGACATGAAATGTATTCATGATGGCATAGTGGTATGTACCACTAAGTATGAAATCGAACTGCTGTCTTAGCTCAACAGGTAGAGCACATGGTTATCAGACAACCATGTAGTTGTGGGTTCGACTCCCACAGATAGCATAGTATATCAAAATTATATTTTATATCCCTGCGATACATAATGCAAGGTTATTTACAGGTTGTTGTTTTCAGTCATTAAGTTACGAAAATCACAAGATTCCGATACAAAAATGCATGTAATTCGTATATCTCCATGAATTTTCAACAAAAGTAACATAAGATGCATGCTTAGAAGTTTCATGTATAGTTTTTGGTATTGATTTTTCCATGGTATTGATTTTTCCACAAGAAATGAAGATACAGTTTCAAGGTATTAAGAAGGTATTGGGGAGTTTGATTGAATTTTGTGTGGTTTAAATTTAAATTGGTAATGTTTTTTTTAAAAAAAAAATTATCCGTTGTGTGAAAGCACACGCATTGTTCAGCAACTGAACCTGCATGAGCACCAGTATTTCTACAATGCCAAATACAGTTGGTTTGATGTTGTCAAATTTTTCTTCTCATCACATCATATGCCATCAGCATACCTCCACCCAGACTTAAAAAAGTGACTCACATGGATGGATTTCCAAAAGTCAATTAAAAGAAACAAAATACATAGAAAAACGTGTGTTATATCTTATATAATGGGAAATTGGAAATTGGAAATCAATTAGACTATATTGGAACATAAATTCTGAAATCTTCCATATATCTGATGTTAAGATGCAGCGGCCGGAGCCCAATCAACTAAACACAGGGAAGTAGGCCGCGGTTGGTTACTGTAACCAGACTAACGAGGCACGATACTATGACTCGACTAATGTTAATGTTATGACGACCGAGCCTAATATCGCACATGGCTCAATCCACTAGGCCTTTGGTTCGCATATTATTTGGATACAATAATACTGTGGTTGAGTTATATAGAGTTCAATGTTTGCTGAGGAGTTCGATTTATGTGCAACATCTAAAAAAGTGTTCGCATGATGATGATGTTTTACCTTTGATTCATCTTAAATTGGTTTCAATAAAACTCCCCGCCTAATTTAAAAACGAAAATTTAATTCAAGTTAAATTAAATAACCGACACCTATCCTAAACTAATTTCTAAATCTAACTTAAATTTAATATAACCATATCGCCTAGGAAAATCAGCTAATCAAGAAAAGGTTGAGTCTCGGTCTACAACTTTGATTTCGGTAGTTCGTGAGATATATTTGTCCATTCGTTATATGCGCAATTAAAGTTTTATTAATTTGGACGATTACGATTATGACGCGGTCTGGGAGAAAAATAAAACACTAACCTAGCCATTAATTTTAAACAAGGTAAACTTTAGGTTTTCCATGACCAAGTTTCTTAATATAATTAGGTATTCTAATCTAACTTAATTTACTAATAAAACCGCTAACCTTAATACCAAATAATTATTTTCAAAAAATATTTAAGGGGGCCACTGCCAGGGTTGTAGACCCAAGCTAATTTGATCCGGCCAACTAAATATCATGACCTGCCTTATAGGGTTAACTCTCACGGATAATTTTGATGAAGGGCTAATTTGATCCGACCAACAAGACACTAGGGTTGTAAGACCCGGCTAATTTATAAGTTCAACTCCAAGACCGTAAGACCGGGTAACTAATCTTTGACCCCCACCAACTACTATGATCCGACACTACTATTACCCTCCTACCTAAAACACTACAATATGACAAGACTAATCGATTATTGAGACCGTCCCTAATTGTCGGGGCAATAGGTCCCGACTACTATGACCACGACTAATTAAAGACGACCTTGGCCATTATAGCGACTAAAATTTTGCGGAAGGATACCGATCAACTAACCAAGCAATAAAACATGAATTCTAAGGTTTGCTCTTTGATTCTTAATTATTTGTTTTCTTTTATCGGATGCTTTTTCGACCTTTGCAACTCCGCTTCCTTGAAACCCTAGGTTTTTACTTCTCTTATTTGAATTTTGATTATCCGTTGTTGATGTTTTCAGTATCCGAAAATCAATTTATCTTTTCTGTAAAAAAACCATCCTTTGCAAAATGTTGTCGCAGAGGAAAAGTGACACTCCATGCACTGCGAGAGCCTCCTCAGGAACTGATGGATTTATTTGACAAGGACGAAGCCATGTCAAGGTTTTTCAGAGATCACATCCGAAAGTACAAAGCTTCGGACGCTTTTACAAGTCTTGGTTGCAAACTGGATAAAAGAGTTTTGAAGGGTAACGATCCAAAATCCTTTGCAATTCACGGGGAAATTCGGCACAACACTAGAAATTATTACCCTACGAGGGAAAAGATCCAATCTATCAACAGTTGTATGCATATGATCCTAATCAAGCCTTGGATGTTCGTGCAAAACAGAATCCCCAACTGGATAAAGACGTTCTTGGAATGATTAAGAAAAATATCTCAAAACATAATGTATTTTTCACTAATATTCTGATGCACAAGAGAACCCACCGACCGAAATGTCAAAGTTATCATGCACTATAATAAAACTACATGTGAAACACATTATAACCTGCAATAAGCTGACGAAGTTTCAATTATACTACCTAGAGATGGTTCTCAAAATCATAACTTCAGGGATATCATACTTCATCAGAAGGGGAAAAATAAATTCAAACGTATTTCAGAGTGTTACCCTACATACTTTCCCCTACATTACGTTTTATTCTTCCCATACACGAGATGAGTTGGCATCCTGATATGAAACAACCAAATCTGGACAAGGAAAACATATTATGAAACAGTTAACTTTAAAAAAAAATCACATTTTTCGTCTTTTAAGCGTCCAAGCAAGTATTCTAACATCCTTAGAGTAAAAAAGTCGGGCATCAACAGAAACTCATGTATTATCTTAATAAAAGTCAAGATAAATTGCGAGCATATTCTTACAAAAATATAAAGAAATCGGCTGAATCCTGATGATGGAGGTGATCCATACGTGTTACCATCAACTTTTAATGGTGGTCCCATACATATGTACGAGACTTATCAAGATCCAATAGCCATTACACAGTTTAATCACCATCCATATATCTTCCTAACAGTGTCTGTGGATCCGTGTTTGCCAGAAATTCAAGATGAGCTTCTACCCCATGAATATGTTTCGGATTGTCATAATCTCATAGCTCGTGTCTTCGAGTTGAAAAAAGAAATAACAAAAGGAATTTGTTTGGAAAAATAGTTGCTAATGTATTCATAATTGAATTTCAGGAACGTGATTTACCTTATATGTATGCTCATATATTCCTGAATGGTCCTGCAAAAATTAAGACAGTTGAACAGGTTTATAGATTTGTATATGTCGAAATTACCGGATGAAAAAACCGATCCAGTTTTATTGGAGACTATTAGGATATGCATGGTACATGATCGATGTAGTGTGTACTCCATGTGAATGAACAATGAAAAATTCAGCATAGGATATTTGAAGAAATATACCCAGATTAAAAGTATGGATGAAGGTGGATATCGACAATAGGAATGAGGTGATTGTTCACAGGTGATACAAAGTGAACAACAAAAATGTTGTTCCGCAGAACCCATATTTCTCTTGGATGTTCAACTTCCACATTAATGTTGAGATCTATGGGGATGTGAAGGCTATTAAATACACACAAATTTAACTGTTGCGATGGCGACCGTACAACATTAATTTTAGGTCAACGTGATAAGGTGCAATGCAGTTTTCGTAGTGATGGTAAAGACAACAAAACAATTGATTAATTGCATTCCTAAAAAACATGTAGACTACCTGGAAAAATGCAGTGAGGTAACGACATATTAGTATTGTCAATTAACTTGATCATAGATAGATGTGTGATGAGTGCCAAATATTGCATATTTATACACCTTTTTATTGGCATTTTACTCATCTTTTGCGCTTAGAAATCAGATATTATCCTAGATTCTGTGTTTTCTTTGTTTTCAAGAATAAATATTTGTATTAATTAATTTTGTGTTTTTAGGTAATAAATAAAGCTCGAGGCGAGGAGCCAAAGGAGCGAGAGAATTGGAGACGAGCATCTATGGAGCGAAAGCCAAAGCCCGCGCGCGCATCAGTTGCAACCCAACAAGTAGCAACTCATCTACAAGACATGGGCTCGAGCTATCCAACTCCGACCCACGACCGGATCCAAGCCCATCATTTCTGAGCCGTTGAGATCTCCCTCGGCTACATCTAACGGTCGCTCCTTCATGCACATCACACTTTGCTGCTCCCGCTCAACACCCAGTTACTCCGAGCCTCCCAGAGCCGTTCGGATATTACTCCTAGATCCTACGCTCATTTGCTTCATTCTCATCATCACTGCACCCGCTCCATGACAAAACGCACTATACCTATACCCTAGTCGACCAACTCATTTCCTCTCTTCTTCTTCTCTTTCTTCTCTTTCTTCTTCCCTAGCTCTGCAGAACCCATCCCTCTTCTTCTCTTCCCATACTTGTTGCAGAGCTACCACCTCACCACCATCTCCTTTCCCCTGACACCAACATCATCACAGCTCAACCACCATTTCTTGAGTCATCTCTATCACGGCTTCTTCCACTAGAAGCTAGGCTAGAGATAACTAAAGCTAGGGTTTCTCAACAACCATGCATGGAGTTGCGAGCCGAATAGACAAGAGAGGAGTACGATTCAAGCAGTATGGGCGAGAGGGTATGACTTTAATTCTCGTTTTGAGAATTAGGGTTTGAATATTTTCATGTATAAATAAGATTGAGTTGTGGGTGTTTGAGGAGATGCCTGGGCTAGCCAGAGCACCACTTTAGACTGTTATTTGTGTTGTATTTGTTAATTATGTTTTAATTCCCTCAGCTAGGGTGTTTGATGAAACCCCTAATCATATGTTGAGGTAACTCATGATCAAAATTTGTGTATTGTTGTGCTTAATTGAATTGAGTAATTGTATGCTGCATGAATCAAATGAGCTTGTGATAGTTTGTACTATAAAAATACAAGCTATACTAGGAGTGAATTAGTGACATCAGTTGAATTGCTTTAGGATGAATTAGTTAGCTAACAATCGAATGATCTTGTGATAGAGTGTCTTTGTAAGAAGACACTCTATGCTAGGGAGATTTAGTGAGTTAGTTGAGTAAATATTCACACGATACCTTCAAGGGAAGGTGCAAGACACAATGAGATAATGTTTTGCTTAAGCATAAGAATTAGAGGGTGATTCAATTACCCAAGCACTCTCAATCATCTATTACAATATCTCTTACACTTATTTCTTACCTTAGTTTAGAATCACATCTTCAACCTCGGTCGCCCGACAAAACCAATATTGTGTTACATATCATCTTAGAATTTCAGTTTAGGAAGCCGGAGATCAATTATAGCACCACAAGTCCTTGTGGGATCGACCCGTATTTGCTCAATCTTTGCATAGTCGACACCGTGCACTTGCGGTTATCACAAGTAGGCTAAATAGAAACCATTTCCAGGCCTACCAAGTTTTTGGCGCGTGCGGGGGACTTAGCGCGTGCCCCGTTGTTCATTGGCCACGACTTCATTGAGTTTCATTTCACCCTGTACATAACTGCCTTGTATATACTTGCTTAGCCCTGTATTATTATAATTTAGTTAAAGTTTTTCTATTTTTATCCTTTACTTTTCTCTCTTTTGCTTGCATTTTTCATTGCACTTATCTGTTGCATCTTCATTATAACTTAACTGTTTGCATCTTCATTGCACGTAGCTGTAGCTTTCCTACCAAGTAGTAAGTTCAAGCATCTTTCTTGACTCTGTATTATTTGTCATTTTCGCTTTTGCATTCTTACATCTTTACTCCATCTGTTGCATCTGTATTCTCATTTGCACATTATCACATCAGTGACCATTCCCATGCAGCATTGCCTCTCTTGTTACACTCTGTTGCTTGATTTGGCATTCTTGTGTGCTTAATCCTAGAGAACTAAACCTCTCTTTTTTGTAGTGGCAGTACACGTGAGCCGAGGCAAAGCCAAGAAAAAAAGAAAACAAGGGAGCGAGAACAACGTAGCCATTGTAGCTAAACCGGTTGGTCATTCTCCAACTGTTATATTTTATATCTGAATGAATGATCTGTGGTGATATTTGAGCTTTCTTGTGGTTAGGTGGACTTATTACTTGTGCATTGCATGATTTGTAAAATAAGCGAGTGTCTTTGCCCCGCTGAATTTGCTCAACTCATTGTATGCATATTGTGTTATTTAGCTTTTGTCTTTGAATACTAGCCTTAGCACCTGCCAATCTTTAGTCCAGTGCATAGTTGCTTGGAATTCCATTGGAGAGCTGAAGCTGTGTCTTGTGGCTGCAGTCAGCTGCTTTTACTGTGAGATATTGACCTCAAGCCCCTGTAGCTTTGAGGTTGAACCAGGATAGCCAGTGTTGACCAAAACCCCTTGCATGCTCTACCCAGCCTAAAAGCCTGTGCACACCACCCTGAGCATATTCTGTTGATACTCTGTGGCATGTTAGGTTTGTGGTAAAGTGCTCAAATTGCTCATCTACTTGATTATTGCTCTGCCATTAGTGTTTGACTATGAGCTAGCTGCCAGGGTATCTCTGTGCATCAATCTGTGGCACTTGAGTGAAATCATTGTTTTGCTGAGCCCTTTTGGCCCTGAAAATCTGTCAGCCATCTAAGCATTGCACTCTGAGTTGTGCATTCTCACCCTGCATAGTATGTTTTTAGCCCTGCTAAGCATTGCTCATCCCCATTGCATTTGTGCATTTATGAACCAGTCTCTGCAAAATGTGTCTGATCCTGTGGCCTTGAGTAAATTGATAAATAACTGAATTTGCATGAGCAGCTTACTTGTATGACCCTGTGCACCTTACACACTCTCTGCACTGCCTGTTTTCTTGTGCACTCCTATAGCCTGTGCTATATAGCAGCAAAAGCACACCTCCGTGCTCAGTTCTGTGAAAGGGTGTGACAAATTTAGGTGAGTTGTGCTACTTCTGCTGCTGTGCTATGCACAAACTGTGCTGTGCAGCAACTGATCTTTAACCTGGGCTCTCCATAACATCTAAAGCCTGCAACTCACTGGGCTTTGCATATAATCTGAAGCCCAACCATTGGGCTCAACATAAACTGAAACCTAGTTCCACTGAGGCCTGCTTTGCACAACTACAAAGCCCACAAAAACCAAAACTTCCCACAACAACTGGGCTCTGCACCCAAGCCAGCCCACAATAAACCAAACCAGCCCATAATGAACCAAACTGAGCAGCTGGGCTGCATAAGCTGAAGCCCATTTACTAGGCTTAGCATTCTGAACTTTCATCCCACATAAGCCATACTGCTGGGCTGTACACACATCTGAGCCCACATCATCTGGGCTAGAACCCACACTGTTGGGCTGTTTAACATCAACTGGGCTGTACTTTCCCAACAAACCAAAAACCCAATAAACCAAAGCCCACAAAACCATACCAATCCCACACAAACCAAATGAAACCCAATAAACCAAACTGAGCCCACTACAACTGGGTTTTGAGTTCAATTTGAGTGTTAAATCATGTCAGGATTGTGGTCTGCAACTGGGGATACAAACAAATCCATTAGAGAGCTTGCTTACGGGCATGATTCATGTTACGAACCCCCCACATACCATAGTGATTTTAGGGAGTATTATGAGCCTTCTCAGGGCCCTGACCTTGAATACTCATACCCTAACCATCATGAGCACATGTATCAGTCACCACAAAGGGGGAGATGAACAATTTTATACTCCCCCGACTCCTTGTTTACAATCACTAATGGAAACGCTCATGGAGCAAAATGCTAGGCTTGAATGAATGCAATACATGACCATCCATATAGCAACATGTCCGAATTTCCCTTCTCTAGTGAACCTCATGCTCAACCATACAATGAATATCCATATGAGGAATGCATACCCACTAGTGAAGACTCTCCTTCAATAGAACAACTCACTATGATTCTTCAAAGGAACTGATTGAGTTACAAAATGAAGATTGGAAGGAAACTTATGATAGGATGTTTGTTATCTCGATAATTTTGAAAATAGTGTTTCTACTCTTACTCATGCAATTAACACTGAATATGAACCTAATCTAGAGGTAAATGAGTACACTAGAAATGCTATAATTTTGAATAGGGAAACGCATTTTTGCTATGATGATGATGATGAATATGATATGTTAGAAGAGCATGTGCATACTGAAAATATGATAGAATCTTTGAGTTCAGAGACGTTAGGCGTCTCTTCTGTGAACCCTATGAATGACACTTCTTCTAATATTCATATATGTGATATTGATTCGAGCTTGGGTTTGTGAAATTCTTCGGTGAATGTGAGCATGCTACACAACTTGTTTGTGACTTAGGAAAAGATGAATCTTCTTTGACACTAATGTTCTTTTGGATCATGATATTATTGTTGTGTGTCGATTCCCTGCCCATATCACAATATGTTGCCTGCTTTGATGATTATGACATGGTGATTGATAAATTGTTCTATCTTTGGTGAGCATGATTTACTCCGTGTCGACTTTAGGAAAGTGTGTAATGGTGCAAATGATCTTATGCATGAAAACAACTTAGATGTACCTACTTTCTCTCCTAAGTCACAGATTGAAACCCCTCCACCAAACCTAGGTGTAGTTTGTAACAAAATTGCAAAACCAACTTTTCTGAAAATGCCTAACTTAGGCTTAGAGCTTTGTGCTTCCCAAGTCCTCTTGGACTATTTCGCATCAAAGTATAACACTCTTAAGGAGCCACAGTTGGAATGTGTATGTCTGCCTGTTATTAGCAAAACTCATTTTGAGTTAGACCTTTTGCATGATATACCTTTAAAATTGCAAGATTTTGTTCTCACAAACACACCTGTTCACAAGTTTAGGTTTGGGGGAAACTCATTCACATACACAGTCTTACTTGCACTCTCATATTATATTTGTGTAAGGCTGTTGATGTTTGTACATATTTTCTATTGGGTTGATCCTCAACTCTTTAGATTGTTAGTATATGGTGAATTTTCATTGTATATAATCCAGTAGGACTTGTTAAAATTTTTCTTTCTTGAATCGGTTGAGTCTTCTTGTACATATATTGTGCTAATCCGATATGATCTCCGCTGAGAATGTTGGATTCTATCCTTGACTAGTGAAGATCTAACCGTGCTCCGCCGACATCCGGTAATCTCTTCCCTTTTCTCTTATCAGCATAGTTCTCATGGTATGTGACTGTTCAAAATTTTACCATCTGTTGACACATTGAGGACAATGTTTGATTTAGGTTTGGGGGTACATTTGCATTTGCATTTAGAGTTTTTAGTCTTTTTAATTTTTTATTTTCAAAAAAAAAAAACCCTTTTTGTAAAAACCTCCAACTTTTAGAGATTTTAGAGTCACTAGCATGCTTCTAGCTATGTTTACATAGAGAATCTGACCGAAATAACAGAAATTGGAAGTACCGGAGAACACAATCGGGTTTCTTAGTTGATTAGAGCGTTAAAGTTGGATTTAACCATACCGGAGAGCGAATTAGGTGTTGTTTAGATATTCGGTAGTAGAATTGTGATCACCCATAGTGGAGACTACCCATTTTACATCAAGTGAGGCACCAACCTTCAATTTTTGCAACTTTCTAGAAAAGCTGTTAGAGTGTGTGTCACCGTACGTCAATTAGGGTAGGAATGGTGAGCTACCCAACTTCGCACCAATTTCAAAGCACTATTTTTGATCTCTTGAGTGCTAGTTTTTGTCAATCATGAGGGTGACGTCTAAAGATGAAAACTCCTTCTAAATATCGATTTGCAGTTAGCATCACTCTCTTCTCAATCAATGCGGACCCATAGAAACACATCATCGTCAACAAACGGAGCATCATCGAATATTGAAAGAAAAGTTGAGATAGTCCAAGGTTACAAGCAACAAAGAAAAGAAAATAGGATGAGAATTAATGAAGTTTGTGAAAAATTGAGTTTTATTATTTTATTGTGATACTTAAGCAAAAAAAAAAAAAAAAAAAAAAAAAAATTCAAGTTTTTGTAAAGTTGAAGTTCGTCATCAACAGTGAAGACCAAAGACCGAAGAGTGAAGACGTTTCTATGGTTTCTATGAGAGAGTGATATTAATTGCCGATCGGGTGAGAAGGTAAGTGAGTACTCCCACCCTTGCTAATGGTTGATTTCCTTTCTTAGAGATCATCAGAAAAGATTCTTTTTGTCCACACTTCTGTGGAGTCTCCAGATATTATTTCAGAAGGTTATCCTTCTTACCTACAACGTGTGCATGATTTATCTCTTTATTCCTGCCTGCACACATGAGAGACTAAAAAGCGATCTTTTTGAGTGAAATTATCATAAAACCCTAATAGTGAGGCGAAGTCGAGGCTTATGATCACAATCGAATCGAATTCTTTCATATGGTATGGTTACTTCTCGCTCGGCACTTAAGGATGAGAATGCGTTCTTTGGTAGTTCTAACTTCATTACTAGCATGCAGAAACTCTATATACTCATAGCTCCTTGGATGCTTGAGACTCTTTACACTCGAAGTTGGAGAAGGTTTTGTGGGTACACCTCTGGTAAACCCTCACGAGACTACAACTCGTCCACTAGGGACACCTAGGGGTTTAAAGGCTTAGTGCATACGCTAAATGCATTCGAGAGACTGCGACAGGGGTATAGTTAGGATTTCTTAATTTCTGTTTCACTTGAGGACAAGTAAAATTCAGGTTTGGGGGTATTTGATGAGTGCCAAATACTGCATATTTATACACCTTTTTATTGGCATTTTACTCATATTTGCGCTTAGAAATCGATATTATCCCAGATTCTATGTTTTCTTTGTTTTCAAGAATAAATATTTGTATTAATTAATTTTGTGTTTTTAGGTAATAAATAAAGCTCGGAGAAACGAGGAGCCAAAGGAGCGAGAGAATTGGAGACAAGCATCTATGGAGCAGAAAGCCAAAGCCCGCGCGCATCGGTTGCAACCCAACAAGCAGCAACTCATCTACAAGACATGGGCTCGAGCTATCCAACTCCGACCCACGACCCGGATCCAAGCCCATCATTTCTGAGCCGTTGAGATCTCCCTCAGCTACATCTAACGGTCGCTCCTTCATGCACATCACACTTTGCTGCTCCCGCTCAACACGGGTTACTCCGAGCCTCCCGAGCCGTTCGAGATATTACTCCCTAGATCCTACGCTCATTGCATCATTCTCATCATCACTGCATTCTACCCGCTCCACAGCAAAACGCACTATACCTATACCCTAGTCGACCAACTCATTTCCTCTCTTCTTCTTCTCTTTCTTCTTCCCTAGCTCTAGACCCATCCCTCTTCTTCTCTTCCCATACTTGTTGCAGAGCTACCACCTCACCACCATCTCCTTTCCCCGACACCAACATCATCGGCGCCGCTCAACCACCCTTTCTTGAGTCATCTCTATCACGCCTTCTTCCACTAGAAGCTAGGCTAGAGATAACTAAAACTAGGGTTTCTCAACAACCATGCATGGAGTTGCAGAGCCGAATAGACAAAGAGAGGAGTACGATTCAAGCAGTATGGGCGAGAGGGTATGACTTTAATTGCTGTTTTGAGAATTAGGGTTTGAATGTTTTCATGTATAAATAAGATTGAGTTGTGGGTGTTTGAGGAGATGCCTGGGCTAGCCAGAGCACCACTTTAGACTTTTATTTATGTTGTATTTGTTAATTATGTTTTAATTCCCTCAGCTAGGGTGTTTGATGAAACCCCTAATCATATGTTGAGGTAACTCATGATCAAAATTTGTGTATTGTTGTGCTTAATTGAATTGAGTAATTGTATCTTTTGCATAAATCAAATGAGCTTGTGATAGTTTGTACTATAAAAAGACAAGCTATACTAGGAGTGAATTAGTGACATCGGTTGAATTGCTTTAGGATGAATTAGTTAGCTAACAATCGAATGATCTTGTGATAGAGTGTCTTTGTAAGAAGACACTCTATGCTAGGGGAGATTTAATGAGTTAGTTGAGTAAATCTTCACCGATACCTTCAAGGGAAGGTGCAAGACACAATGAGATAATGTTTTGCTTAAGCATAAGAATTAGAGGGGTGATTCAATCACCCAAGCACTCTCAATCATCATTACAATATCTCTTACACTTATTTCTTACCTTAGTTTAGAATCACATCTTCAACCTCGCCGCTCGACAAAACCAATATTGTGTTACATATCATCTTAGAATTTCAGTTTAGGAAGCCAGAGATCAATTATAGCACCACAAGTCCTTGTGGGATCGACCCGTATTTGCTCAGTGCTGCATAGTCGACACCGTGCACTTGCGGTTATCACAAGTAGGCTAAATAGAAACCATTTCCAGGCCTACCAAGTTTTTGGCGCCGTTGCCGGGGACTTGGCGCGTGCCCTGTTGTTCATTGGCCTGACTTCATTGAGTTTCATTTCACCCTGTACATAAATGCCTTGTATATACTTGCTTAGCCCTGTATTATTATAATTTAGTTAAAGTTTTTCTATTTTTATCCTTTACTTTTCTCTCTTTTGCTTGCATTTTCATTGCACTTATCTGTTGCATCTTCATTATAACTTAACTGTTTGCATCTTCATTGCACGTAGCTGTAGCTTTCCTACCAAGTAGTAAGTTCAAGCATCTTTCTTCAGCTCTGTATTAGCTGTCATTTTCTGCTTTTGCATTCTTGCATCTTTACTCCATCTGTTGCATCTGTATTCTCATTTGCACATTATCACATCAGTGACCATTCCCATGCAGCATTGCCTCTCTTGTTACACTCTGTTGCTTACCAGATTTGGCATTCTTGTGTGCTTAATCCCAGAGAACTAAACCTCTCTTTTGAGTAGCAGGTACCTGTGAGCTGAGGCAAAGCCAAGGAAAAGAAAACAAGGGAGCAGAACAACGTAGCCATTGTAGCTAAACCGGTTGGTCATTCTCCAATCCTGTTATATTTTATATCTGCCTGAATGATCTGTGGTGATATTTGAGCTTTACTGTGGTTAGGTGGACTTATTACTTGTGCATTGCATGATTTGTAAAATAAGCAGTGTGCTGCCCTGCTGAATTTTGCTCAACTCATTGTATGCATATTGTGTTATTTAGCACTGTGGTCTTGAATACTAGCCTTAGCAGACCGCCAATCTTTAGTCTGTGCATAGTTGCTTGGAATTCCATTGGAGAGCTGAACTGTGTGCTGTGGCTGCGCTGGCTGCAGTTTTACCTGTGCATAGGTGCAAGACACAATGAGATAATGTTTTGCTTAAGCATAAGAATTAGAGGGGTGATTCAATCACCCAAGCACTCTCAATCATCTGTTACAATATCTCTTACACTTATTTCTTACCTTAGTTTAGAATCACATCTTCAACCTCGCCGCTTCGACAAAACCAATATTGTGTTACATATCATCTTAGAATTTCAGTTTAGGAAGCCGAGAGATCAATTATAGCACCACAAGTCCTTGTGGGATCGACTCCGTATTTGCTCGGTCTTTGCATAGTCGACACCGTGCACTTGCGGTTATCACAAGTAGGCTAAATAGAAACCATTTCCAGGCCTACCAATGTGTTGCAAACCCATGCTTACCATATTATTTTTTCCAAATAAAAATTAACAAGAGGGAAAAGGCACATGAATGATTTCACCAAATCAAGGACCACACTTTTGTTTTTAAATTGATAATATGACCATCTAATCTGAATTTACGGTTCAAAAATCTTCAAGCAGGAAGGCGAATTAGAGGTTTCAGATCTTTGATACATAATAACAGGTAGCTTTAACGACGATTGTTATTAAAACACACTTATTTTTTTCCGATAAATCATTGTTTACATGTAAAACTATTTTTCTCCATAAGGCCCCGGTCATGAAATGAGTGTTTCACGTACTACCAAACATAAGGAAAATAAGACATCTAAAAGGGGTAGGAAACATGCATTACATAACGACAAGGAATTAAATCAGCCAAAAAGACTCTTGCAAATTTAAAACGAAAGTAGACTCTAATGATGAAGAGTAGACGACCAATGTTTTTTTTGAACTAATCGTATAAATAATGGATTGGTTTTAGCTATAACTATTTCTTTTAGAAATATGATTCTTATAAAAAAATTGATTACTCTTTCCAAAGACTAGCTTCTACATTAAGGTTCAATTACATTGTTCTAATTGTTTTTTAAGGTTGAATGTTTTGGGTTATTGTTCAATTCATTTATGTTACATATATGGATATATTAGATCGATATTTATCTGTTTAAGGATATATATTTAATGTTTTTACCTGGAAACTTGCAAAGTACGGTATTTATGATAACTATGCTTATAGATATCAAGTAACATTTTTTGGTCTTTCGGTGGTACTTATTACAAATTAATCGGGATAATCAATTCCTTGCTAATTTATCTTAGGAAAATGTTTTTTACAGTCTACCATAGTGTCCAGTGTTCGACGGCATCTTAGACCACACTTTGGTATAGTTTTTTCCTTAATAACTATGTTACTTAGGTTCAAGTGTGATCCCATCAGCTTAAAACACCAGTTACAATTCAGTCCATCTCCAACCGCCGTCGCTACCAGGGAAGAGCAACATATCCGTCTCTCGAGTAACCGTTTATCCTATGGCTTGTGAAATTTTTTTCGATTTCCATGAGTAAGAGCAAGTTACGGGATTACTACTTCCTATAGGGTCAAGTACTTCCAACTGCAAATCGGACATACTGAGGTTGGAATACAATATTCACAATAACCAATTATAGTTTCTCAAGATGCTTGGATATTTAGTAGTGTAATAGAGGATAGGTGGTTGCAATAACCTATTTTCAAGCATTGCACATGTGGAAAATCAACAAAGGAACATGGTTGCAGTGCCAGTACCTATCATATATCTGTAATACTTTTTTTTTTCAAAGTGTTGACACTTCCGGGACACAAGAATTACAGACTAAAGGTAAGGAGATAATTCACAGCCATCACAACTTGATCAACTAAATAATATATATTTTTCGTTTTACCCTAAGACAAACATAATATATGGGTTTCGATGATAAAAAATTTAGGAATTTATCGAGTATATTTTTGCCGTGTGATTTTGTGAAATTTATTAAATTTTGATGATTGAAATCAAGTTATAGGGATAGTACTTCCAGCGGAAAAACTGGCTTACTAGGGTGAAAAACCAATGTTCAGAATAATACACGTACGTAAAATAAATATATGTGAGTAAGTGAGTTATGTTTACAAATCAAACAATCTACATAGTTTCTTAAAACTAGACGATTTCCAAAACCAGGTAGAATTCCATATATAATCAACCATACGAATCACACATGCATCAAAAATTGTCTATACAAACAAAGAAATAACAAGGTTCACTGCTACATAAACCAAGAAAATAACATAGTTTTGGTATTACAATAGTTGAAGTCTGAGAAAAAAAAAATATGGTCTTGGAGAATAATAGAAGGAGAAAGATATCTCCCCATAACAAGGTAGTTCAAACTTTGAATCAAAATAGTTCAATAGATGAATAACATAGTGTTATCAATCAACCAATGTTAGGTCCAAGATAGCAAAGGAAACCCATATACACGACATCTTTATTTCCTTGATCGAAAACCGATGGATCCCGATGCGAATATGAGTTGGAACGGTATATTGGGGGAAGAATAATAATGATACAATATCACGTTTTCATAGTATTATCTGATTGAGTTTTATGAATCTATATAAGATTGGATTAAAGATTATTATAATGGAATCATATTTACATACAACGAAAAGAAAAGACAAAAACACGAGCTGCCAAGTTTAGACAATACCAAAAATTAGACAAAGAGTAGAATGATATCGCGTTTAAGCCAATTTTTAGAATTGAATGGCACTGGGATGACAGTAGAAATGCTTGAAGCTTATTTATCGGGGAAAACTTTCAAAGAAGATTGAAAGTCTAATGAAGGGCCGGATGCAAAATAATTACAAATACATCTTTGCATCGTTAAAAAAATAGCCAATTTTTGTTTATCGCCACCCTTATAGGTTTCTCACTGAAGTTAGCTTTTGAAATGGTTCACTTAACTAATGCTGCATTTTGTGACAGTCTATGACATCAATCTTCACTTTTAGAAGGGTTATATGTGGTAAGTACTGCCTTATCCTTTATTAATTTATTTTATCTATTAAATATAGTGGGCTCAGTATAGGGTGGTCTTCAAATGCACCATTTCTCCATTTATCCATGGACTGCTTATGTTCATTCATAAGGTATCGCCACTTTTATAGGTTTCTCACTGAAGTTAGCTTTTGAAATGGTTTACTTAATGTTGCATTTTGTGACAGTCTGTGAGATCAGTCTTCACTTTCAGAAGGGTTATATGTGGTAAGTACTTCCTTATCCTTTATTAATTTGTTTTATCTATTTTGAAGAAAAAAATACTAAAAGAAATAAATCGAGAAGTGATTTCATTCGTAGGAATACAAATAACAGAACAAATATATAGAGAGCGTGATATTAGGAGTCTTTTCCCAAACAATGGATCCGAAGAACTAATAGAAGATTTTGGGAAATTTTATTACAAAGATGAGCGGAAAGCAATTAAAATAGATAAATACAAGAATATATGATGTTAACATTAAAAGAACATATTACAACGAAAATACATTGTAAACATTGATAGAATTTGGGATCGAGAAAGAATGGGAATATCCAAAAAAAAAATATTATATAATATATAGACCTAAGAACAAAAATTGGAAGTCGAGCGCAATTCAAAGACATGTAGATTTGGTTTCGGGTTAAATTTTATAAGTTTTTTCATGTCGCCTTTTTAATCAACATATATTACTGCTTTATTATTTTGGTTGAACGTGATTTATTTACCAATGCAGACTATAATATGTATGAATATATACCTATGTATGACTAATTTTATAAGTTTTACTTTTATAAGGGTTAAATTTTATTCGTCAGCAATTTTGTTAATGGGTTTCCGCAAATTTATGTGGATGTATTTCAGGTGTTTAATGAGACAATATTACATCATTTTTCCTATCGGTATGTATTTTATGAAATACATTGCATCATTTATGGTTATAATATGCGTTTTTTATGATTATGGAGCATCTTAAATTCACAAAGAATAGTATCTTCAGTAAATTAAAAATAGCATGTAAAGATCATCAAGGGCCGATATGGTTTTCTCTTTTACTCGATGACAATTGGTTATAAATTGGAATACTGTGTTGTTTCCAAATTGAGAAGGCTAACATAGCATTGCTTTTAGCTAAACTAGGAGGTACGACGTATTGATGTGTTAATGTCGTGTTGTTGTAGTCCATGCACTCTACTCCGTTCTATATAATTCTCTAAGTATATTGAAATATGTTTCGCAGATAAAAATGTCACCTTATTTGTTGCTCTCTTATCATTATCACTATTACGTACTAAACTAAACTAATTTACAGTTTCCAACATGGATCTTATCTGTTCTTTTGATTTTTCTATTTCGGTCTTCAACTACGATGATTGATTTTAAAACTAACCAGGGATAAATATTAATGAATTTAAATCAAATGATTGACATCTTTTTTCAAGATAAATTTTTGCTGGAGTTGTGTGACTTAATACAAATTGACCCTATTAGTACCAATATAATTAGGTGTTTAACGATGTTATAGAAGCATGGGTACCCTGAAATAGTGGAATAATATAAGTTATCTATTGTACAATTGACTAAGTTGTAGTGTTTTCTACAATGGAATAAAATATGTACACTTAAGATTATAAGGAGAGGTTGAGCCGGGTCCGTAAGGCCCGGTGATACCTAATTAAATAGCTATAAAAACAAGTTGGAGGGTGGAGTTTTTCTTTTTCAGCTGACTCAGGTCTGGCTCGGAATGTGTTAGGTTCCTCGCTTCCAGCCTCTTGTTCCCTTGTGAGCTTGGGCATAAGCCAGATGTTGAAACGTCTTACTAACTATGGGCATTGCCATCTGATATGCCTAACGTGGCAATTGGCGTATTACCATGTGAATGACTATTCAGGAAAATTAGGCTAGTAACCAGTTATGAACGAGTCGGGCCAAACTTGAAAACAAGTGACATATTTGGCAGCCGAGATAGCTTGGTAGTTAACAAGGCAGGTGAACGTAACCATTCAAATAAATGAACATGTTGCTTTCGGTTTCTCAGTTTGCTGAAGGGCCAAGCCACGGAGGTAGGTCCTAGACTCCTAGTTAATAGGGTAGGAGACAGATTGCGGGGACAATGGAATAGGAGCGAGGGGGATTTGGTTAGCGCTGTACTGACTTGAGCCAGGTCTGTACCGCCACATGCCAGCTTGTCTAAGCTGGTTGATCATGCACACCTAAATTTGATTTCTGCTTGAAGTTTGAAAAAAATTGACGAAGGTAGAGCGTGGTGTCATAGTTTTTTCTGGTGTTTGTGAGGCAGTTTCTTTATTTTCTGTTTCACTAGAGTTGTTTCAAAGGGATTTATCGCCTGCAGGATCATGCCAAAAAACATCATGGGAGTATTGCCCGGGTAGAATGAAACTGATAAGATCCAAAACGATTCTAAAGATTTGAGAATATTTTAACTATAGTATCACTAGTTACAATCTTACAACAAATAATGTAGCTTTCGACTTTGCATTTGCAAAAGATAAATCTATTAACAATACAATTTGAGAATCGACATCACTTGAAAAACTGTTAAGTTTTGGTTAAGTCTTACCATTCTCATTAAAACACAAGATATTTATACAAAGACCCAACTTGGGTCACAAGGTATTCCAAATATAACTCTAATTCTAGGCTAAGAATAGCCCTATTTCCTAATACCCTCCCTCAAGATGGAGCATGGAGGTCACAAATGCATTTCACAAGACATAAAACACTGCTTTCTGACGCATCATTATCCATCGCTCTCGCAATTTAGTTTGAAGGAAAATGAGAAGAAAGATAGTCTGGGTTTATATTAACAGAAGCATTGAAAGTGTACCTCATGAACATATTTTCTAAATCCACAATTGAAAATTGCTTAGCATAAATTTCTAACAAAGGGATATGTGATAGGTGAATCTGCACGACAGCACTGCACCACCTGCCTATAATGTCCATAATCCATACCCTTCTAGGACGCAAATGCCACAAGTGGAGATCTAAGTTGAAGAGTCCATCACCTAGATATTTTTCAGATCCTTTTGGGTAGTTGGAGAAGTTTATTCTTGCAATGTAGTCAATGTTTTCAGAATTACACGTTAACAACACGTTCAAATGGGCAAAAAAGAGCCCCTTTCTACTCGTGTTCCATCGGGGAGCCTTCGAAAATTTCTGCTATGCATTCGTTTATGCGATTGTAGTTTAGGAGAAGTGATGGGAGTATGTCTATGATAGGCCAATGCACAATGGGTTGGTTCTTGAGTTGTAAGTACCATCTGATGGAGAAAAAGCAAAATATTGCCAAGTTAAACTTAGGCCATTTTTTCAGGTAGATTTGTGTGGAAGACAAAACAGAATATATATAGCGCGTTGTCTTTGGTTTTATGGATGCCAGGTTTGTTTGCAGAGAGCTGAACGATGTTATGAGTTTAAAAAAATATAAGTTTGTTTACCTGCAATTCCTTACTCCCTCAACTACTTACAACTATTGTTATACATTCCAGTATTAATAAGCACGTTATACATTCCAGTATTAATAAGCACGTAATCTTCGCAAGGGGGTACGTAAAAGGTCTATTTAAGTTCCACATTGTTTCCATGTCGGGTCCAGTTTTTCTATTTAAATTCATGTTCATCACCTTGTAAGTGGTTTTTGGCAGTTAGATCTCATTATAATAGATACTGGTTCAATGCAGGGAATTTTGGTTTGGACGGATTTGAAAAATATCTTTGCTTCCCAATTGTAGACCCATTATTTGTTACAAGCTAGACTAGACACTCAAGCTCATGCTTAGGCTTGTGTTTGTTTTTGGCTAATTTGGGTCTGACTAAGAGTCAGTCTAATGGTAGATGGAATCCAAGCTCGTCCTAATTGTGGAAAGACAATCAGAACCCACCACTTTCCCTAAAGGATTCAAGGCTTTCAGATCTGGGTTATAGATGTGGGATATAATTGTCTAATGGTTTAGAAGCCGCTTGAGCGGGAAGACATCCCGCAAATACGTGCGGGATAGCATTGCTCGGAAAGACAAATGTGTGGAATGTTAATTTTAATAGCTTTCAAGTAAGGCTCTACCACATTTTTTTCCAAGTCATCTTGTAAGGTCCCATGAAAGAGAGCTTTGAATTCAGGAGAGAACGTCAATCCAAACTATGCCCATGGCCGATCCAAATAGCGTTTAATTTGTGATTAGATGTCAAAATTGAATAACGACAAGCGTTAAAAGGAATAGCACTCTGGAAAAATCACGAGAAACTAGAAAAAATTAGTTGCTAAAAGGAATGGCATTCAGGAAAAGTTGCAAGAAACTAGAAAAGATCGGTTGTTTGGAAACTAGGAAAGATTTTTTTTTTTTTTTTTAATCAGAAAAACTAGGAAAGATTAGTTGTTTCAAAATGGTATATATATATAACATAGTTTCGAGTGAATATATTTTGCGGTGGTTAAAAGCTGAATCGAGCTCTCTTTCTAAAATTTCTGGCCCCACTGGACAACAATTTATACCAATAAAAATCTTTTGTGAAAATTTAGACCAATAAGGAATAAGAGTTTCGGGCCCACTAGAAAATTTTTAGTTAAAAAAATAATATCTTAAGTAAAGATATCTTACCGGCCCCACCAGAAAATAATTCCTTAGATCAAGTCCAATGGGGACACATCTAATTAGAGTGTTTGGCAGGCCAGGTGGATGGTCAAAGTTAACTTTGGGCAGTGGACAAGGGGTTTATCGGGACAAAGAAATTCGACCGTTGCAATTTGAAACTACCGGCTCCAATCAAGCGATACTTGCCCCAATTGAGACGAGTCTCTGTTCCCGATTGACACGATGTGGCTCGACAACGGTAAATTTCCAACAGCCAAAAAAACGGCCACATTTCCACACCCTATAAATTCAACTCAACTTCAATCTTCTCTACTCACAACAGATTCTTTTCTTCTCTGCATAATATCAACTCAAATCCAATCTTCTCTACATCTTTTCAACTCAAATCCAAACTTCTCTACATCTTTTCAACAAAAATTAAATCTTCAATCTGCTTTTCCAAACACAAATTTAACACCATTTAATTACCATGGCTCCTCGATCCCAAGATTTTATTTGACAAAGAAATAGAAAACCACCTAAAAATAAACACATAAGTTTTACCAGGAGAGGACAAGATCAGGAAGAAGATAACAATGCCCGACTGCTCTCATGTCCAGAATTAGCAATTAGTGAAGGTCATCTGTCCACAAAGGTTGAGCGGGATAGTTCTCTACAGGAAACACAAGAGGTGGTTGGTAAGAAGTTCATAAAGTTTATGACCAACTTCCTCGTGGTGTTAAAATTATTGTCGATCGATTTCCTTGGTTTTCTTTGTACCATATCAAAGCGAATAAAAATTCTCCCAAACTGGTGGGTATATTGATGGAGCATTGGTGGTATACTACACACACGCTTCATTTTAGTGACTTCGAAATAGGTATTATATATTTTGATTTATATTTATGCAATCAATACGAGTATATATACAAATGAAATGAACAAATTGTTTTTTTTTTAGGCATAACACCATTAGATTTGTATTTCCTACTTGGGATACCTTCTAGGGCGGGAGTTGATCCTCCATTTGACCAAGATAGTTGGTTATCCGAACAACGATACAAAGATGTGCTTCCATTGTACTTCCAAGTAACAACACAAAGAAATCATTTAGCTTTAAGAGGTGGCGGAATTGCTAATTCCGGTTTAAAGGCATTTATAGTAAACGAATTGCATGGTGGTAACGATCCTGATATGGAAGGGTATGACCCTGCTAAAGATACAGAAATTGCTAAGGTATTTATTTTATGGATACTCGGTTCATATTTTTTCCCAAACTCAAACTCAAGTACTCAAGTGGGGTGCTAGAGGCATTGCAAGATATGGAACAGGCTGCCACTTATGATTATGGGTACGCTATATTAGATGAACTATACATTTGCCTCGATCTCGCATGTTGTGGGGAGTCGAACATTGAAGGTTGTTGGGGCATCCTTGAGGTAAATAAGCTAATACATTTCTTTAGTTTTATATCAGTGTACAAATGTTTAGCAACTACGTACAATACGCTAATACATTCCTTAGACTAAATATAGTTTACTTTCCTTTATATGTATTTTACTCCAGTTCTGGTGGTATGCATGTTTCAACATTGGTGTGCCAAGACTTTTTGATTACACGACGAAATTTTGGCCAATGATAGTAAAGTATGAAGGTGATAATTTGTAGCAAAGACAACAAAAGCATGAGCGGGATAACATTCATGTGTGGAGATCCCAAATGTCGATTAGGAACAAATATAATGTTATTTGGAGGCCGTATATGGATTTTGAAGAATACAACACTGAGACGGTCAGAAGGATCATAAACTTTTCACTGCAGTGCATGGTGTTGTATAGTCATGTCAGTAACATTGGTGTTTATTTTTTTTGGGGGGGGAGAAATGTGCTAGACAGTTAGTTGGTCTAGCGGGAGAGCCACTCAATCCTCCAAGAATAGCTACCGTGTACGGGTCGAAATACTTAGATCTAAAGGCAATAGGATGTCAAAGGTATGAGACTAAATTCACCCCTTGTGATGAAGACCAGTATGACCGATGGTGCAAGAGTGTTACAGAGCCTATGATTCTTAGAGAAGTTTTACACATCTATGGTATGAATTTTGTCGCAATAGGAAGAGCATTACCGAAAGTGGATGCTCCAACACATACACCACCAGTGATTCCAACTTTCACCAGTTATCCTACACCGGTACCACCATCTTCTTCGACTCGACGACAAACGAGATCTTCTTCCTCATCGGCTGGGTCTGATTTGACAGTTTTGAGTTGGGAGATAGAGACTTTTAATCTAGCCGGAGAGCGTCAAAAATCTTCTTATTGTATCGCAAGGTATCGAGCGTCCTAATTCTTATAGAGGAACTTCGGAAACTCAAGAACATTTGATCGAACAATTGAGTCAAATGGAGTTAAGAGATATGGAAACTAGACGTATTCACGTCTAATAATTGTGCGCTCTAAGGATACATTGAACTTCAGTCCTAATTTTTCTCAGCGTACAATAACTCCATCCTCCCAGGATGTAATGCAAGAAACACAAGTACCTCATGTGCCACGATCTCCATATCATCCAGTGTAAGGTTCTCCAGTTCGTTAAGTTCAGTAATCTCCATATCGCCAGGAAAGTGAAGAAGGTCCCAAAGGTTATTAAGACTATAGGAGATCATTAAAATTTGATGGGTCTCCAGTTGATCCTTCATGTCCATGGTTGGGAAACCAAAGTGGGGGACGAGATCATGCTCAAGGGTCTCAACCTGCAGGAACTTATGGTGGATTTGGAAGTTTGATGCAAGGGGGGACGTATTACAGGAACTGGAGTGGAGCCGAATAACTAAACTATCCTTAATTTTTAATATTTGTAAGCTAAAATTATATTAGTTAATGTAACTGTTACATGTAATTAGTACTAATTTATCTATAAATGAAATTATAACTTAATTATAACTTTCTCTCGAGCAGTAGTTGTACTTATCAATACCCAAAACGAGATATCAAAAAATTCTTTAAGATTGTGCAATGATCTTCAAAAGTTAAAATTCTTTTTTTCCATCTTCGTCATTCCTCTCGAGCTTGCAATACAACATTATCATTTGTCTCACCCCTAAGTTTATAACGACCAACAAGCCGAACCAAAGCTATGAATTCTCTGACTTCATCTTTTATATCTTCAATTCGACAAAACAACCCAGCCTCATTGCGATTGTTGGGGTTGCTGGTATCATTGCAGAAGTTATCAAAGATTCTATGGATATAACTCATACTCATTACCTCATTTTGACGTCGTTTTGCACCCCTAGCTGGATATAAATGTTAGAGCACCGATCGGTCGAACTCGCATGCATTGCTATCTCAAGCATGTTTGTCAATGTTAGTGATCAAAACTATAAGTCTTGATTTCTAGTCTACTATAGCTAAGTCTCGGACTAGGATAGAAAGTGTAGTTGAGCTCAAGAACTCCATGGCGATCATCATACAAGACGAAGAACTACTCAAGGAACTGGTGGAACTTCATCGACTAAAAGGTATGTGGAGACTTGAACTTATCTATCACCCAAAAGTCTATCTACTCTATCTCCTATCTCCTATGTGGAAATGAGAGTTTAGATTATATAACCATTGTTGGATATAAACATTATGTGGCAACACATATATGTATAAGTATTTATTCCTTGAACCAAGGTCTATGTACTTTACTGCTCAGGAAATCGGAACAGAGTCCGCGAACCCATTCCGCGTACTGTTGGAGGTTCTCTTCCCGAGAAAATCTGCTGGAGTTTGTGAATCATTTACAAACTTATTCTGGGTACTTAAGTCCGCGTACTTAGGTTGGTTATATTCTAAAAACGATTATTCTGAACTTATACTTATATTAACTAAGGAATGCAAGTTTGCAAACTGTGGCTATAAAGTTCATGAATCGATTCGAGTGAATCAAATTGTTTTTGCTTCAATTGTGTCTTGTATACTTCTATAAGATCTAAGCAATTTAACAACTCTCTAACTAGTTCATTTGAGTCATTTGAACTAGTTATGGTGAAGAAGAATATGGTTGATATGAAAAAGCTCATATGGCTAACCATTTGGTTAACTACTGTTGAACCAACGAATGTACATGTTTGGGTATGGTTACACAAACCTAAAACGTGCATTTCATTTGTGTGTAACAAGCTAAGTTTTCGATCTAACGGTTGAAAGACATTAGCTTGAATCTAATCAGGTTTTCATCTAACGGTGAATATTGAATGCTTTGTTACTAAGCTAACATTGATTGCAAACCCTGATTTGAAAGACTATATAAAGGAAAACTCTAGCAACTGGGAACCCTAATCCCCACACCTCCTGTATGATACTAGTTTTATAAGCTAGAGTCGATTCTCCTTTAACCTTAGGTTTCTACTGAGACCATGTAGGTTAACGACTTAAAGACTTCATTGGGATTGTGAAGCCAGACCGATACTACTTTCTTGTAGTTGTGTGATCTGATCTTGATGTTTCTATCGTATTGAGTACAATCGTAACGATTGGCTTGAGATTTATATCTCCGATAGGCAATATATAAAAGTAATCACAAACACCTTCGTCTCATCGTTTGTGATTCCACAATATCTTCTTTCGCCGTGTCGATTAAGATTATTGTGAGGTGATTGATAATATTAGGCTGTTCTTCGGGAATATAAGTCCGGGTTATCAATTGGTTCCTGTTCACCTTGATTTATCAAAAGAAGGAACAAAAACTCGTAGGTATTTATGTGGGAGAAAGATTTATCTATTACCGTAGACTTTCTGTGTGATACAGATTTGTTTATTAAAGTCTTCGACTTTGGGTCGTAGCAACTCTTAGTTGTAGGTGAGATCAGATAAGGGAATCAAGTGCGTAGTATCCTGCTGGGATCAGATACGTAAGGAGCACAACTGTACCTTGGATCAGTGTGAGATTGATTGTGGTTCAACTACAGTCCAGACCGAAGTTAGTTTGTAGTAGTCTAGTGTCTGTAGAGGCTTAATATAGTGTGTGTTCAATCTGGACTAGGTCCCGAGGTTTTTCTGCATTTGCGGTTTCCGTCTGTGTTATTTCTTTTCCGTATTATATTTTGTTATATAATTGAAATATCACAGGTTGCGCGTTAAGATCAATCAATTAGAATATCCAACCTTGGGTTGTTGATTTACATTGATTGACACTTGAACATTGGTCTTTGGTACTGTTTTGGGGTAAAAACTGATTCTGCTGGAAATGGTAAATTTGGGTGTGCCACCGAGAAACGGATCTAAACCCTAAACAAATGCACTGCACGGGAGTACTTTAGATTCGAGAGATCAATCTGTACAATTCTGGCCTAAACCAAGAAATGGCCGTTCCAGACTTGCTTCGGTCACAAAGTGAAGGAGAATGGTTGATCTTAGGGAGGGAAGCGAAGAAGGTGTTAAGATCCAAATATTGCATTTTGAAGGTGTGGCTGTTTTATGACTTGTATCAGAATATGGAACTAGCTTGCAAAATGTAAGCTATCAGTTCTTGGTGTTTTTCTGGATACTTATGTTGATTACTTGTCCTCTTTTTTGAAATAGGTCGAAAACCTATTTATACAAGTCATGATTGAGAACACCTGATCTCGTAGGAAGTGGAGACAGTTAAGTAGTGGAAAAGTGGAGTCGTGTAAAAAGTGGTGACCATCATGTTTCCATCACGAGGGAAGACTGGTCAGCCTTACACCCACTACTCACTTACTGCTCATTAACCGTCCGCCCTTTCCTGACCCTTTCTCGTAGTGGGCGTGTTGCACGCCGCACGCTGTAAATCGCCATACCAATACCCCGGTGAGCATCCCCCAGTTTGTGACATGTTTGATGTATCGAGTATTTTCGTGGAAAATATGCAGCAGATTGATGAGTGGGTCTTGTGTGCAAGACCTAGTTATTCTGACCAATCGCGCGCAAATTAGGCGGCGGGTAATCATGTGTGGCAAGCTAAGTCATGAGACTTTCCGCAAGAAATAGCGTGTGACGCTATTAAGTTAGTCTTGGTTGGTCGCCTAAGATTTAATCTGGGCCAGTCAATTCGGCTGGCGAGGTTGGACGGCCGAAATTTTAATTTATGGAACAGGGTGGCCGTTGATTATGGCCACATCTCGTTGGCGCCTACCAGTGGCATAGTGGCGTAATGGTGCCTGCCCGTGGCATAGTGGCGTAATGGCGCCCGCCAGGTGTAGCCGCGGCCACTATATCTTGGCATGTTGGTGTTAGATCCAAATATGACCCAACAATATTGGCTCTAGTTGACGTATCAAACTTAATGCCTTAGGTGGCATTGTTTGGCATGGGACGGCATAGCGGTCTTAACCAAATTAGGTTTTGGCATGTCAAAGCCCTAATTAGCGCGTGCGGCTATGTGGCCACGATATGGTGGCATTTGGGCAAATACTGTCGTGGCCATGTTGAATAAAGAAAATATGGCAAGGCCATAATGTGGGAACGACCATGAACGCGAGGATAGACATGGGTAACTATAATATGGCGCGGGCGCCACTTTTAGAGTCTTCTGAATCCCACATGGCTTGTGCATGTTGTGGGTCCGAAGTGGCATAATTTAGGCCATGACTAGGAATTAGGGTTTCCTATTGATTCGACCAATGCCATTAGAACAAGAGTTCTATTCTGATCAGAATACCCTGGTTAGAGTTTGTTATGGCATTGGGCACGAACGAAAAGTGAGATAGCACGCGGTTGCGTTGTTATGGCATGTTGGCATATTGTCGCCATGAATAGCATGGCCTGACAATTAGCATGCCGGCGCTATTTGGCAGGTTGATTAGCTAATTGGCATGGCGGCCATGTTGACGCGACGGCTACTAGGTGTTGGCACAGTTTGGCTTTATTTAATGCGTGTGGCGGGTTTAAAGCGATTTAATTGGTCGATAGGAAAGAGGGCTGACAAGCAGCATGGGCCCGGCCACATTCCAACTGCGTGTGGCGCATTTAGAGCGACCTGATTGGTTGATGGGAAAGGGTTCGACAAGCAGCATGGGCCAGGCCACATTCTAAGTGCATGTGGCGTATTTAGAGCGACATAATTGGTCGATGGAAAAAAGGGGAGCCGGAAGGGGTAACATGGAGCGTGGCCATTCGGCTACGGGTGGCGCTTGCTAGGGCGAACTGGCCGGCCATGTGACGCGGCCACGCCTCCTCTTGTTGATGCTCCTATTTTCTGCAGCTCCTTTTTGATTTTTTTTTTTTTGATTTTTGGGTAGGACTTTGCTCCTACTAGTCCATGGCGGATTAATTTCCTAGTTTACCTAAGTTTGGCCTCGACCAATAGGGTTCGAGATATTGCGCAGGGCGCAAAAAACTTAAGTTTTGCAAATTAATTAGGCCAAAATTTGAATTTTGTGAGCTATCACAAAATTGAACATATTTGATAAATTCTGTGTGTTTGACACAAAATTCATTAACTTTATCCTCAGAGAGCAGTTAGTGCATCTTCTGATTGAGTAATTTCATGCAGACCTTAATCTTGATACTTCGGGAAATTCATGTTACTCAGCTGCTAGTGAACACTAATTGTCATGTCATACCAATATTAAGGGTTCAGCCGGGGAACATATCATAGCAAAAATACTCAATAAGCCATACATTAATGGATAATGCAGGAAGGAGATTAAATACTCATTAGGCTCTATACTAGTGAACAATTCATCTAAGAGCTTGAGTTTCAATACAATATGAAGAGCGGCATAGGCACTCATCAAATTTTGATATATCCTTAAAATTCCTTGCTGAATATTGACATATCAAGGTCTACTACTTCTGATGCCGGGTCAGGTAGACAGACTTTTAAGGTTTTCGCCCTAAGCTAAAAACCACCATCAACAGTAAGTCCCCTTCTTAGCACGTAACAGTGGCATTGTTGTGAGGTAAGCACTAGATGGTGACAGACGAAAAATAAAATTGAAAAGATGAAGCAGGTAGATATTACCAGGGAAATCCAAATCGGCTTTCAGCGGCGGGATCATGTGGCCAGTGGCTTTTGTAGTAGCGTGTTGCTAGCTCAGCTATGGGGTATGAGTGCGGTGTGCCCAGCCATCTGTTTCCGATCATGGAGCAAGAAGGAATCCTTTTTCTGTTCAAACTCTAGAAACTTCGTTCGTATAAAAAGGGGTATCGACCCTCTTCTGTTTTTGTTGCTCGTCCTGCTCCATGCTTTCGTATGCAGCGGCCGACTCCTCTTCGTCATTTGTTAGCGGCGGTAGAGTGAGCTTCAACGGCAACAAAGCAATCTCCAATAGTTATAATCGGCAGCAAGGCGATCCAGGAGAACTCAAGGTATGTGATATTTTCTCTTTTGCGCATGTAGCCACCCAACAGTACCATCGATCTTCTCCCGGAATGTATAATAAGGTTCGACTCCCTTAAGAATGAGTATCTAACCTCTCCAGTAGATTTAAAAGTTTACCAAACTCCATTGCACTCCTGGGGTGGATGGATGAAATATATGTTCGTCAATGATCATGTCAGAGCTAATCTTGGAGAGTGTAGCTGCGTTGTTGATCCGTCCTTGACTTTTAAGTTATTTGGTTCCTGGATCGCTCTTTAGCTTACATGATTATTCTTGCCCTTCTGATTGCGATGATAATATGTTGTGGATGCTTGTATGGTTGAAGTCTTCCGGAGCCGTTGGGTGAAGTAGACGAGCTGAGAGGCGTTCTATCGCCGACGTGGTGCTATCAAGTCTTCAAGGACTTCATTCCAAGCGATATCTTTTGAACCATCTTTTGAATCTTGGACTGTTGTATGGAATGGGATGCGATGAGCATTCCCCAGTTACACTTATGTCTGGTCACTAGAGTAAATCTGATGGCGTGGCCGGATGATAGATACATTTTTGTGCCTGAATTGTCCTCAGTGTCTCTATTGTTAGTGCTTGATTTTGTACTTATTATGGTGTTTTTATGTTTGTGTAGGTGTTTTTGGAGAAATACGCTTGTGTGGAAAAAGTTTCTCAAAAAGTGCTATTTGGACCCCCGGACAAAAGTACTAAAGGCACCTTCATTTTGGATAAGGGGCACCACAGGACACCCCTTAAGGAAGCTGTTATTCGCACCCCCATCGCTGTTAGGGGGAGGTCATCCCCAACCTTTCAAATCTGGTTTTTGGGCGGGAAAATGTTCACATGCTATGGCAGAATTAGGGTTCGCAGTTTGGACGGGAATCAAAGAGACTCAATGGTTGTTATTTGCTGGGATGACGTGACTAGTCTTAACAGGCAGGGTATGGTTGATTTCGTCAACTAAAATTGGCTAGATACTCGGTGAGAAGAAAACAGAGGACGGGAGATATTCACGAGTTTACACGAGATATTCATGGGATTTCCTATGCGTATTAGAGGATAGCGTGTGTCTTAACAGAGTTTTACTCCAACTGGGACTGTGTTGGGAGTGTGTCAACACCAGGAAACGCGTGAAGAGCTAAATAAAAAAAAAATTATCCGTGAACTGCAGAAAAGGATTTTGAAGATATATGGAGTTATTGCGAAGATTTCTGGGATGTTGGGAGTATATAAAGGCTTTACGGGAGTCATAGAGGGGCTACGGAGAGATTGGGAGAAGTTTAGAACACTATAGAGCCGAAAAAATCGAGTTGCAGATAACTGCCATTTTCTGCTGCTGTGAAGAACACCAAGAACAGAAGACCACCAGAGGCAGTCGTTAATGCTACAGTGACAAAGACAAACCATTGTGGGTCGCAGTACTACAGTGACAGTGACACTACCACGTTATCGTTTTTTGTAACAGTGTTTTGCAACAATTATAAGCGTTGCAAACACCCAGTTTTAACCATTTTCACTATATTTCATCTTTGTAAACACTTTGAGCAATGAAATCAACTTTTGAGCGTGTTTCCAACATGATGATGAGCTAATTCTCCCACAACCAAGGCAATGAGGAATCTATTTATGCATGAATAATTGGTAAACATTTTATTTTCTCTAATTTATAATTTATAATTCACTTAATCACTGCTTTTGCAGAGTTTTAATTTGTTTGCATAATTTTCTTAATTAGTTGTGATTCGATTTGATAGGTTATACTCCCTCTGTCCTTTTTTATCTGTCCTAATTTCTACTTTGGTATGTCCATTTTTATCTGTCCGTTCTGTTTATAGACATACTATTCCCTTAAACTATCAAATATACCCTTTATTTTTATAATCATAAAATCATTTTTAATATCCAAATCTTAAATAATATCACCATATATAAGGAAAAAAAACTTACTCAATATCTTTGTATTAATTGTCATTCCTTTTTAAATAAAAATATTTATGAATAGTTATAAAATTCCTAATAAACTTCTACTTATTTTAACATTAACAATTTAGTTTTGGTAATAATATAACATTAAATAGGCTAGTTAAGGGCTAGTCATGACAATTTATAGGATTTCCTTAATATCTTGACTTAGCCAAAGCGGACACTTAATTTAGGACGGAGGGAGTACTTTGTTTAGTCAATTGATAATCTATGCTTAGGGAATACAATTAATATTTGAGAATTTGTATGATTATTTGTGAATTAAGAAAATAAGGGATTTAAAAGATAATTAGAGTTTTGGATTATTTACCATCATTCATTCATGTGTAAAAGTGGAATCTGTGTCTTGGTTATTTATAATATCTTGAAATTAAATTTTGAGTTAAGTTTTGTTTGTTTTTAAGTTTTATAAGTCTAAAATCTATTGCTTTCACAAGTCTCAACGAACCTATTATTTACTACAACTCAATTGAAAATCACATCAATTTTTGGCGCCGCCGACGCGGACTTGTCTTTAGGATAGAGTTTTTAGATATTTTTTTCTTTTTTAGGTTTTTATTTGTTTTTGTTCTTCTTTATGTTTTTGGGTTTTTGTCTTTTCCTTACAGAATTTGGAATTTGGAGCGAAAGAAAATTTTGCCAAAGCTTTTGGTGAATACTTAAAGACTTGGAGTAAAAGGCAAAGCGAAAGAAGAAGTTTTTTTTTTTAAAAAAAAAGAGAGACATTTTTATTTATTTTTAGATTTTTTTTTTTTTTTTGACTTTCCTTTTCCTTTGCACTTTATTTTTTGGACTTTGGACTTTAAACTTTGGGACATTATTTTTAAACCATACGGAAGGGTAGTTTAAATATAAACTGTGTGCAGAGAAGGACGGCGATTACGATATCGCCTCTTCCCCTTGGGTTCGTACATGACATAGGAGTCGTGGCCCGAGTCGACTACAACGGTTCATCCCCCGTCTAGAACGGGAGGTAAGTTTGTCGAAACACTCGCGAATCCCCTGTCACCGAGTTATTGTATTCCTTCGTTTGCATATATGCTGAGGAATTGAAAACGGCTGCTTTAATTTCCTAGTAAAGGGCAAGGACTGGCCATACAAGATAAGGGTTCGGATTTCATCACCGTTCTCTTTTTGCCCACCTTAGGATAACGATACTTAACGCGAACCTAAGCTTTAAAATTTGGAATAGAACGAGACCGATAGGGTAACGAGCTTAATAGGAAAGTCGTTCGAAAAATATTGGTTACTCTTTTAAGCATACTTCGAAGTTCATGATGGTTTATGTGAGTTGAATGTGTGACTGCGCCGCCTTGTAATGCGGTGAGGCCTTGGGTATCAAAGCTCCACGCAGCCTCCCTCGCCTCTATTCAACTTACTTCAACTCGGATTGATTCCAGAGAGGTTTGCTCAGATTGTAACGAGTTCCTTTTTGAAAGGTTAGAAGCTGGTCTAGAAACAATCTAAGTGGAGCCATCATGCTTTTTGTTTGCTAGAAATCATTTGGTTTGTTGTGGTGGAGTCATCCTTGTTTGTGTTTGCATAGAACTTCCTTTCCTTTTAGGATTTTTATTTTTCTTTTGTTTTTCTAGTATATGCCCGAGGTTATTAGAGAGCGGGCTTGGAAAAGAGATAATTTAGGTCGATTGATTAGTGAAAAACCTAGTTATTCTTCTTGTGGAAGCGGGGAGCTCGAAGACTCTTCTTTTGAGAGCCCTGTTTTTGGAAACTTCAGTTTTGAGAATCTGTATCTTCTTGAGGAAAGTACCCCTAGTACTTCAGCTGTGCCAGCGATGGCAACTTTGAAAGATTACATGTTCCCAACTAGGACCAACCGAGCTTCGTGCATTAAATTGCCAGCCAATACGGCTAATTTCGAGATAAAACCTAGTATTCTTCAGATGATTTCTATATTCTTAGGAAAAGATGATGAGAACCCTTATTTTCATATTAGGAACTTTGAGGAAATTTGTGGGACAGTTAGAATAAAAGAACTTACTGATGAACTTTTGAAACTTAAGATGTTCCCCTTTTCCTTGAAAGATAAAGCCAAGACCTGGCTAAACAACCTACCATCTGAATCCATTGAAACATGGCAGGAACTTATTGATGCTTTCTATATGAAATTCTACCCTAAGCATAAAACTGCAGTTGTTAGACAGAAAATTAGTTCCAGTGTGCAACAAGAGGGGGGGGGGGTCTCTTTATAGGTTTTCAGAGAGATTCAATGATCTCCTATCCTAGTGTCCTCACCATGGATTTGATAAGATGAAACTTGTAGAGATTATTTATGATGGTTTAGACTATTCGACCAAAGCCATGGTCGAGTCTATGTGCGCTGGTGAGTTAACTAGTAAAAGTGTTGAGGGTGCCTTAACCTTCTTAGGAGTTGTTGCTGAGAAATACCAACAGTGGTAGTCTTGTGTTGAACCCCTTAAGAAACTCTTGGTCAATATAAGTAGCACCAATGTGGTAGATACAAGCTTGGAATGTGGTCGATGCTAAGTTTGCTGCTTTGTCCAGAAGGTTAGAAGCTTTGGAATTGAATCAGTCTAAAAATAGGTCCCTTGTTGAACCTAATAGAACCTCTTAAGTCTCTAGTTGTGGAATAGAGCCCGATAACTCATTTTAGGAAGGTCAGGTTAGTGAAGAGCAAGCTCATGATGTCTATAATAATGCTAGGTTTGAGAACCGTCAGAAGTTTGACCCATACTCGAGAGACCTACAATCCCGGTTGGAGAAACCATCCTAATTTTTCTTGGTCTAAGGGGCTTTAAATTGTTTAGTATATATATGCTTAAAGAATCAAGGTCAGTCTAGTAATTCTCGGCCTCCCAGGTTTTGGTTATGCTAAGAACTCTTCAAATGCTGGTGCTGACAGAGTGGACAATGGAGTTGGCAAATAAATTCTTGGCTTTTGTTCCTACTTCCTGGTGTGGTGGTAAGGTTAGAAAGTGACCTTCCCCGATCAATCATCCCCTTTATGTTTCTACAATCGCTTGTTTGATGCCCATGGAAGGACGGTAAGAACAAAACTCATGGCTTCTATCGCCTCGGGCGGTGGTTCCACAACATTCCAACACATTTTCCATCACAAGTATAGGATCTTTTCAACGCTAAAGAGTGCCTATGATGCGCTGGTGAGTTAACTAGTAAAAGTGTTGAGGGTGCCTTAACCTTCTTAGGAGTTGTTGCTGAGAAATCCCAACAGTGGTAGTCTTGTGTTGAACCCCTTAAGAAACTCTTGGTCAATATAAGTAGCACCAATGTGGTAGATACAAGCTTCGGGTCAGATGCTAAGTTTGCTGCTTTGTCCAGAAGGTTAGAAGCTTTGGAATTGAATCAGTCTAAAAATAGGTCCCTTGTTGAACCTAATAGAACCTCTTAAGTCTCTAGTTGTGGAATAGAGCCCGATAACTCATTTTAGGAAGGTCAGGTTAGTGAAGAGCAAGCTCATGATGTCTATAATAATGCTAGGTTTGAGAACCGTCAGAAGTTTGACCCATACTCAGAGACCTACAATCCTGGTTGGAGAAACCATCCTAATTTTTCTTGGTCTAAGGGCCAGAATCAAGGTCAGTCTAGTAATTCTCGGCCTCCCCTGGTTTTGGTTATGCTAAGAACTCTTGAACTCTTCAGGTCAACCCCAGTTTCAGAACCCTTCGGATAAAAAGATCACAAGTTTAGAAGAGACTCTCGCCTAGTTTATTAAAAGCTCTGAAAAGATCAACCAAATGGTTGCGCAAGGGATAGAATAAAGTAAGAGTATAGGTTATGCTAACTCTCAGGCTATTTCCGAGTTGAAAACCCAGGTTAGTCAGATAAATGAGTCTTTGAGGGAAAAAGGTAAGTTTCCTAGTCAACCTCAACCCAATCCTAGAGGAGTTCATCAAGTAGGTGAAGGACCATCACATCATGTGAATGCTATTAAAACCCTTAGGAGTGGTAGAGTGATAGACAACAAGGTTGCCACACCTGATAGTGAACATGTTGTAGTTCACCCTTCTGAGCCAGAAACCGAGGAGACTGATAGAGTCTCTAAAGAGACCAATGAGGGTCATATTGAGCCAGGATTTGTTCCCAGAGCCCCGTTCCCCCAGCTGCTAGTTCCAACTAAGAGGGAGTCCAACTTTAATGATATATTGGAGTTTTTTAAGAAGGTAACTATCAACCTTCCATTATTAGATGCAATTAAGCAGATTCCCGCTTATGCCAAGTTTCTTAAGGATATGTGTACGCGAAAGCGAAAGCTTAGTGTCCAGAAGAAAGCCTTTATATCTAGTCACGTGAGTTCTATTATTCAGAATACCACTACTCCCAAGTATAAAGACCCAGGGTCTTCTACCATTTATTGCACAATAGGTAAATACCGTGTTGAAAAAGCGTTGCTTGACTTAGGATCCAGTGTGAACTTACTCCCATACAATGTGTACCTTAAGCTAGGACTTGGTGAGATGAAACCTACGCAGATAACACTCCAGTTAGCTGATAGGTCCGTTAAAATTCCTCGTGGTGTAATCGAGGATGTTCTTATAGAGGTCGACAAGTTTATATATCCAGTGGATTTTTTTATCCTAGATACCCAACCTGTCCCTGACCCAGAGAACCAAATACCAGTGATTTTAGGTTACCCGTTTTCAGCTACATCCAATGCGATCATTAACTGTCGAAATGGTATTATGAACTTGTCTTTTGGTAATATGACTATTGAGCTGAACATTTTTAATATTAGTAAGCTACCCTCTGAACTAGATGACTCGAACATAGAAGAGGTGAACATGATAGGAACATTAGTCGAGGAGTCATTACCAAACACTTTGTTAGAAGATCCATTAGAGAAATTCCTAGCTCACTTTGGGATTGATTTTGATGATGATAATGTGATTAATGAGGTGAATGCTTTGTTAGATTTAACCCCTTTGTTAGACACTAGTAATGGATGAAAACCTAAGTTCGAACCACTACCAGTTTCTAAGTCTACCCTAGTTCCTTCGTTAGAAGAGCCCCTTAAGTTGGACCTTAAACAACTATTAGATACCTTGAAGCATGTGTTTTTAGGCATATCTGAAACTTTACCTGTAATTGTAGCATCCGAATTGGATAGTGATCAGGAAAGTAGGCTAGTAACCGTCCTTCAAAACAACAAGGAAGCTTTAAGGTGGACCATAGCAGACATTAAGGGTATAAGTCCCACTGTTTGTATGCATCAGATCTATTTAGAGAGTGACACCAAACCTTCTAGGGAGATGCAACGTCGACTAAAACCGAATATGAAAGAAGTAGTTCTAACCGAGATCCTTAAGTTGTTAGATGCAGGCATTATCTACCCTATTTCAGACAGTAAGTGGGTCAGCCCCGTTCAGGTTGTTCCCGAGAAATCCGGTATTACTGTAGTCCAGAACGATAATAATGAGTTAATTCCAACCCGAGTGACCACGGGTTGGCGTGTTTGTATTTACTATAGGAAATTGAACAAGGTCACTAGGAAGGACCACTTTCCCCTTCCCTTCATCGACCAGATGCTAGAGAGATTAGCTGGACATAGTCATTACTGATTCTTAGATGGCTACTCTGGCTATAATCAAATCGTTATTTCCCTAGAAGACCAGGAGAAAACCACTTTTACTTGTCCCTTTGGTACCTTTGCGTATAGACGGATGCCTTTCAGGCTATGTAACGCCCCTGCGACTTTTCAGCGTTGCATGATGAGCATATTTTCAGATATGGTAGAACAGTTCTTAGAGGTCTTTATGGATAATTTTTCAGTGTTTGGTTCATCTTTCGATGAGTGCTTGCATCATTTTTCATTGGTGTTGACTAGGTGTAAGGAAAAGAATCTAGTGCTTAATTGGGAGAAATGTCATTTCATGGTTCGATCAGGAATTGTTTTAGGGCATATCGTATCTTCTAAGGGTATAGAGGTAGATAAAGCCAAAGTTGACCTTATCAAGACTTTACAGGTCCCAAAAATCGTAAGAGATATTAGGTAATTCTTAGGGCATGCAGGTTTTTATTGTCGATTCATTAAGGATTTTAGCTTGATTTCTAGACCTCTTTGCAATTTGCTTGCAAAAGATGTTAAGTTTGTCTTTGATGATGCTTGTTTAGAGGCTTTTGAGAAGCTTAAGACTTTACTTACTACTGCCCCCCATAGTCCAGGCACCCAACTGGAACCTACCCTTTGAGATCATGTGCAATGCTTCAGACTATGCTATTGGTGTTGTGTTAGGTCAGCGAGCAAACAAATTACTTCATGTGATTTACTATGCTAGCAAAACTCTGAATGATGCCCAGTTGAACTATACCACTACGGAGAAGGAACTGTTAGGCATTGTGTTTGCCTTAGACAAGTTTAGACCCTATCTCTTAGGTTCTAAGGTCATAATCTTCACCGATCATGCTGCTTTGAAGTATCTTCTTTCCAAGAAGGATACTAAACCTAGATTGATTAGATGGATCCTCTTGTTACAGGAATTTTCCTTAGACATTAGAGACAAAAAAGGTGCAGAAAATATAGTAGAAGACCACTTGTCTAGGCTTGTTGTGGATACCCCTGATGATTCTCCTCCTGTTAGGGATAGTTTTCCTGATGAACAACTGTTCTTTGTTACCCAATTACCTTAGTATGCGAATATAGTGAAATATCTTGTTACTGGTCGAATGCCCCAACATTGGGGTAAACAAGATCGTTCTAGGTTTTTAGCCGAGGTTAAGAATTTCTTTTGGGATGATCCTTATTTATTTAAGTATATTGTCCAGACCAGATTATTAGGAGATGTATACCTGAGAGTGACCAGTCCAGTATTATTTACTTTTGTCATGATCATGCTTGTGGGGGTCACTTTAGTGCTAAGAAGACTACTGCTAAGATATTGCAGTGTGGATTCTACTGGCCTTCATTGTTTAAAGACTCCCAGAGTTACTGTGTTACTTGTGAACGTTGCCAGAAATTAGGAACCATTTCCCATAGGAACATGATGCCCTTGAACCCTATTTTAGTTGTCGAGGTCTTTGATGTGTGGGGTATTGACTTTATGGGTCCGTTTCCTAATTCTTTTGGTAACCTATACATCCTTGTCGCTGTAGACTATGTCTCTAAGTGGATTGAGGCGGTTGCGTGTAAGACCAATGACCATAGGGTTGTGATTGAGTTCTTGAAAAATAATATACTTACACGTTTTGGTACACCGCGAGCTATAATTAGTGATGGAGGGTCGCACTTTTGTAATGGACCTTTTAGGCTTCTGATGAAGAAATATCGTATTACACATAAGGTAGCTACCCTGTATCATCCGCAGACTAGTGGTCAGATAGAGGTTTCTAATAGGGAGATAAAACGTATATTAGAGAAAACAGTTAATCCTAATCGGAAAGATTGGTCGTCTAGGCTTACTGATGCCTTATGGGCTTATCGTACTGCGTTTAAGACCCCCACTGGAATGTCGCCTTATCGGCTTGTGTATGGCAAGGCATGTCATTTACCTGTTGAGTTAGAACATAGAGCTTATTGGGTTGTTAAGCAGCTAAATTTTTCACTTGACAAGGCAGGAGCCCATAGGAAACTCCAGCTCAATGAGTTGGAAGAGATTCGTATAGATGCTTACGATAGTGCTAAGGAGTATAAGAACAAAATGAAACTTGTGCATGATAGAAATATTTTAAGGAAGTCATTTTCTCCAGGTCAAAAAGTTCTTCTGTATGATACCCGTTTGCATCTATTCCCCGGGAAGTTACGCTCTCGGTGGACTGGTCCTTTTGTGGTCCGTACTGTTTTTCCTCATGGAGCTGTTGAGATCGAGACACCAGATGGTAGTAGTTCTTCGAAGGTTAACGGTCAGAGATTGAAACCCTTTTTAGAGCCATTTTCCTACATGTGATGTTGAGGAGGTCCCTCTGGAGGAACCTGCTTACCCTTGATTGACTATCGAGGAGATTGTATGTTGTATATTAGTTTTTGATTTCTCTCTTCACCCAGGTACTATCTTTCCGACTTCTCTCTTTACTGATTCCTCATGTTACTTTTTGGTATTGCTCTTTCATTAGAAACATTGAGGACAATGTTACATTTAAGTTTGGGGGTGGGGAAGAAACTTTTTGTTAGCTTTTTATTGCAATAAATAAACTCTAGAGTTTAGAAATTTATGGTTATTAAGGTTGGCACTAACCAATCTAAGTGGATGGGAACATCTTGGTTGTAGGAGTTGAGGAACCAATCTGATTAGATGGAAACATCTAAAGAGTCTATTCATAAAAGCACAGAGCTCGGGTGTTATAATTAAAAAAAAAAAAAACATGGTAGTTTCGCCATATCTCGTTGAATCCTTTTCACCTTCTGTTTTTATTTTTCTTTTCTTTTAAGTGATTTGGTGGGGCACACGATTTAAGTTGTTACCATTGCTAGGGTGAATAGATTGATTTGGATACCAAAAAAAAATAAATAAATAAATAAATAAATAAGAAAAGAAATAAAAAGAATTGAGACCAGACCATCAGACCAATCGGAATAAATTCAATAAAGTCGACCACTGGTGCCCTTGTATATGCTAGTTGTGTTGACCTAGAGTTAGGATTATCACCCGCTGGTTCCCTTGTATTTGACAGATGTGTTGATATTAGTCAGACCGGTATCTCAGTCCATTAGGATAGGTTCATCCTAGTAGTGGCCTTCAGACAGATATGGGAAACACCGTTCACCTTAGTCAAACCAACTACGTTTTTCTCTACATCCATCTTCTTAATCTTTTGGTTGACTCCGGTTATGATGTCCAGAAACTATCTAAGTAGAGATCTGTCACTTATATATGAATTTTAGTATGCTTTAGTGCAAACTCGTGTACAGCAATTGGAATTTCGCATCAGGGTACTTCCTCCGAAAGTCAATGATTGTATGCCAACCAAGGAGATTCTTTAGTGCCTTTCAAGGTTCTGCGTATATAGCTAGGGTCTGGAGTAAAGGTTTTGTGGGTACACCTCTGGTAAACCCTCCGGAGACAACACTCCGCCGCTAGGGCTACCTAGCGGTTTAAAGGCTTACTGCACGCGCTAAGTGTAGTCATTTTTATTTTTCTAGATTAGATTTGCTCGAGGACTAGCATATAATAAGTTTGGGGGTATTTGATAGACACATTTTTGTGTCTGAATTGTCCTCAGTGTCTCTATTGTTAGTGCTTGATTTTGTATTTATTATGGTGTTTTTATGTTTGTGTAGGTGTTTTTGGAGAAATACTCTTGTGTGGAAAAAGTTGCTCAAAAAGTGCTATTTGGACCCCCGGACAAAAGTACTAAAAGGCACCCTCATTTTGGATAAGGGGCATCCCAGGACACCCCTTAAGGAAGCTGCTATTCGCACCCCCATCGCTGTTAGGGGGAGGTCATCCCCAACCTTTCAAATCTGGTTTTTGGGCGGGAAACTGTTCACAGGCTATGGCAGAATTAGGGTTCGCAGTTTGGACGGGAATCAAAGAGACTCAATGGTTGTTATTTGCTGGGATGACGTGACTAGTCTTAACAGGCAGGGTATGGTTGATTTCGTCAGCTAAAATTGGCTAGATACTCGGTGAGAAGAAAACAGAGGACGGGAGATATTCACGAGATATTCATGGGATTTCCTATGCGTATTAGAGGATAGCGTGTGTCTTAACAGAGTTTTACTCCAACTGGGACTGTGTTGGGAGTGTGTCAACACCAGGAAACGCGTGAAGAGCTAAATAAAAAAAATATATTATCCGTGAACTGCAGAAAAGGATTTTGAAGATATATGGAGTTATTGCGAAGATTTCTGGGATGTTGGGAGTATATAAAGGCTTTACGGGAGTCATAGAGGGGCTACGGAGAGATTAGGAGCAGTTTAGAACACTACAGAGCCGAAAAAATCGAGTTGCAGAGAACTGCCATTTTCTGCTGCTGTGAAGAACACCAAGAACAAAAGACCACCAAAGGCAGTCGTTAATGCTACAGTGACAACGACAAACCACTGTGGGTCGCAGTACTACAATGACAGTGAAAGTGACACTACCACGTTATCGTTTTATGTAACAGTGTTTTGTAACAATTATAAGCGTTGCAAACACCCGGTTTTAACCATTTTCACTATATTTCATCTTTGTAAACACTTTGAGCAATGAAATCAACTTTTGAGCGTGTTTCCAACATGATGATGAGCTAATTCTCCCATAACCAAGGCAATGAGGAAGCTATTTATGCATGAATAATTGGTAAACATTTTATTTTCTCTAATTTATAATTTATAATTCACTCAATCACTGCTTTTGCAGAGTTTTAATTTGTTTGAATAATTTTCTTAATTAGTTGTGATTCAATTTGATAGGTTATACTTTGTTTAGTCAATTGATAATCTATGCTTAGGGAATACAATTAATATTTGAGAATTTGTATGATTATTTGTGAATTAAGAAAATAAGAGACTTAAAAGATAATTAGAGTTTTGGATTATTTACCATTATTCATTCATGTGTAATAGTGGAATCAGTGTCTTGGTTATTTCTAATATCTTGAAATTAAATTTTGAGTTAAGTTTTGTTTGTTTTTAAGTTTTATAAGTCTAAAATATATTGCTTTCACAAGTCTCAACGAACCTATTATTTACTACAACTCAATTGAAAATCACATCACCGGATTGTGAATATATTTCTGCGACGTGCTCTTGGAGGGAAAGAAATCTTCATCAAATTGTCGGCGCTCTGGTCTTCTATCTTGTATGAGCTGGAAAGATTTTCAACGGTGAGGGGATTTTATGCCATCCTTCAATCTCCCAAGTATGATTCACGTGATTCTTCGTATGCAGTTGTGCTTCATGCAACAGTCAATGCGAATTTTCTTGTTTGTTGAAAAATCTCGGAACATTCACAGGAACTGTAGTTCCGTTTTACTGTTGATCATAAGGTGAGTCCCTTGATAGCAATCCTGCAGTTGAGGGGCGTCGTATCTGGCTTTGGTCAGGGGTGATACGGCCATAAGTATCTATGGGTCTTCTTTTGGGATCTTTGATGCACGTGTACGGCTTCATGTTGAGAAATTCCTGCGGCTCTATTTATGGGTGAAAACTATTTCTGCCGGTTTTGGTAATTTGGGATGTGTGGATGAGAAATGAGTCTAAACCTTAAACAAATGCACTGCGCGGTGAGTGCTTGTAGATTCGAGAGATCAATCTGTGCAAGTCCGGCCTAAACCAAGAAATGGCCGTTTCAGACTTGTTTCGGTCACAAAGTGAAGGAGATGGGGTTGATCTTAGGGAGGGAAGCGAAGAAGGTGTTGAGAATGTGAAGGTGTTGGCTATGAATAACTTGTATCAGAAAGCTGAACTGGCTTGCAGGATGTAAGCTATCAGTTCCGGTGTTTGAATACGATTGTATCAACACTTGCCTCTGTTGTCTGGACTTGTCTTGTTTCTCGTTTAAAAAAATAGGATAGAGAACCTATTTATACAAGTCTTTTAGCCTAACCTTCGTATCTCGTGGGAAGTGGAGAAAGTGGAGTGATGGAGTAGTGGAGTAATGTGTTAGTGTCACACGACCAGGCTTGCCCACTTCTCCCATCATCACTAACCGTCCATGACTTCCTGACACGTTCTTGTGATGGCGCGTTGCACGCTGTAAATCGCCAGACCAATACCCCAGTATGTATCCCCCAGTTTTTGACATGATTGATGTCTCGAGTGTGTGGATCGTGGGACCCACAGAAAGTAGCATGTAATGCTAAATTGAATAACTACGTTATTCAGGAGGTCGATATTTGTGAAGTATCGTGTGTATTTTATGCAGGTACTGCATCATGGTGTGGTAAAGTGATGGGTGTTGATCACCAAGACACCTTACTGATCAATTAACTCCTGACCAGGACGGACGAGATGATCTTTGAGACACTCATCTGCGACCGTTGATGGAATTAGGGTTTTGAAGAGGTGCGCAGGCATCACTCTTCAGCTTGGTCGAAACCAAGCATGGGAAGTATTTTGGAAAGGACCGACCGGGCATGCGTGTAGACAGCATGCCGGTGTACACATCCGTACCTCACTGTCCCATGAAGGTGCGATCTAGGCCACTCAATTTGACCGGTAAAGAGGAGTGGTTGAGATCGATTTTGCAACAGAAATCTGGTGCCACAAAAGTTGCGCATCATGCCCACTTCGGGCGCGCGTTCCAAGATGACCAATCTTGGTCGCTCTTGGCCGATCGGTCCGGCGTGTAGGTGGTAGGCTGGTGTTCACGCCTATACCTGACTGTCCCATGAAAACGTGATCTGAGCCACTCAAATCGTCCGGCGAAGTTGAGCGGTCGGGATTAGTTTGCAATTGGGAAGTAAAATCACGCTAGTTTGGGCGGACGATTTGGGATAACCAGGCATGGTATGCCTTGGCCGACAGGGTGAGGAGATTGATGGGTCCACGGTGGTCATGTTGGTATGACCGGACCTGCTTAATCTAATCTTGGACCCTCCATTCGTGCCGGAGAAGATGGACGCTCGTGATGCTCAAAACCCTAATTTTGGCTTTCACGGCCGTGTAACCATGCTTTATTCGGGCGCACGAATTGGGATGACCAATCATGGTTGGTCCTGACCGATTGGTCAGGTATGTAGGCCGGCCCACGGTGATTGTGTTGACATGCTCTGGGCCTTTTGCGAAGATGGATGGTTGAGACTGTTTCGTGACACATGTAATGTGCCGCAAACCCTAATTTAGGGTTTTCTGCCCATACCGCTCTGGTTTGGACGTTTTGGCAAGCTATGCCAATTCTGGAGGACGACTATGCGGGGTCCGCGTTGGTTCGGCAGTCGAATATTCCATACGCTTGGGGGTTATGGAATTGATCCGGGGCCATCCAATCATGCTTGGTGAAGTTGGATGAACGAGATCATATCCGGATCGATACGGACAGATCCGGATGCTCAATCGGGATAGTATAACACACCGAGAGTTGCTCAATCGGGCTAGTATAACACACCGAGAGTTGCGGCTCAGACGGGTATTTCGTACATGCTTTCATTATAATGCTTGGAGGTTCGTGTTGCTCTGCTGAGAGAAACACTCAGTCGTCATGGCGCACTGATAATGAGTACATGAAATACAAGGCTGCTTACGCATTAATTAATAATTCTATAAATTCACAGGGTATATGGGATTGTTGCTACATGCTCCAACCTGGATGAATTCGTGTATTTAATTCACATAATGGGATTGTTGCCACATGCTCCATTCTAGGTGAATTAGTAAAGTGAAGAAGTATCCAACTCTTATTAATGGCTTTATCTTTTACAAGATGTTAGCGCATAATTTTCTTGCTTTTACAATTTTAACCTTAAATGAAAATCCACCATCAACATTAAGTCCCATGCCTAGCACGTAATGGTTACACCATTGTGGGGTAGGCATGAGATGGTGACAGTTAAAGACAAAGCTTATGAGACAAAGTTAGATGTTACCAGGAGAGACGGGTCATCCTGTCCTTGGAGCATGTCACGTTCAAGAGGCGTCCAGGCGAGTGTTCCCCTAGCATGATGTCGGTCTTGCCTACTTCGATGGACTATTACGCATGTTTCGTTCGTGGGGCTACTGCACCTGCTTGATCGAACGTGGGCTTGATGTGCCTGTTTTGGTTAATCGTGGGTCCGCTGCTTCTGCTTGATCGAATGTGGGACTCGATGTAATCATGCTTGATTCGAACATGGCCAGATGTGCATGCTTCGATCAAACGCGGGACCACCGTGTACATGTTTCAAACGTCGGCCATGTCCAGCGCCTACTTTGACCGTACGGTTGATGTAATTGCTCGAGTGTCATCTTGCTACTTCGACCAAACACTGACCCAGCTAGCTTGACTAAACACCGGACTTGATGCTTTGACCAAACACCGGCCTTGTTGTTTGCTTTGCTCGAACGTGGGACCCTATGTGAGCAAGCTTGCTTTTTAAAAAATGAACCTTGTGTGCTCAAATATAAATGTGGGTCCTGTAGAAAGCGTTGAAGCAGCTTCTGGAGCAGGTCCGGGAGAGCGTTGAAGTGTTGGAGGTGAAACGCCTTCTTCTGGAGAGAGAGCTTTGATTGGGGACGGCTGTGTCTGCTTCGACCAATCTGGGGCTGGGATCAAGTGGGACCCACCGCGTTCCTGACTGAACGTCGACCCCGTGTTTCGACTGAAAACCGGCCCTGCTACGTGCGCCTATTTTATTCGAATACCAGCCTTGTGACTTTGATCAATACCAGACTTGAAACTTGAGCAATACCGGACTTGTAACTTGATCAATACCGGACTTGTGACTTGATCAACACCGGACTTGAGACTTGAGCAATACCGAACTTGTAACTTGATCAACACCGGACTTGAGACTTGAGCAATACCGGACTTGAAACTTGAGCAATACCGGACTTGAAACTTGAGCAATACCGGACTTGTGACTTGATCAACACCGGACTTGTAACTTGATCAATACCGGTGTTTGGACCCAATAGCAGCCTTGTGTACTCCAACGTGAATGTGTATTATGTCGTGTGTGACTACACATCTCACGCATTTTTATACAAGTACTGACTCATGTTTTTTATTGTAGAATGAAGAAAAGAACTCCTGTTGAGATGTCTTCTGGGGATAATGCTGGTGCCAAGTCAGGAGGTGTTGACAGCTTCAAAGATATGCCAAACATTGATGATGAGTTCTTCACCGCGCCCTTTCAACTATATGAAAATATCCGTTCCACAAGATAACCCTTCTCCTATCGACTTCAAGGTTTTTCATGCTCCGCTGGGCCCTCATGAAGGATGGATGAGACGTATGTTGAGCAATGAGTACATCAAAGATAACTTGACCAGAGCGCAGATTATTGATGCAGCTTGAGTGTTGAAACGGCTCGAGAGGATGTTAAAGTGGTTTCTGGTGCGAACGTTGGGGTGGATCCTGGAGGGAGTGTTGAAGAAGGATTTTGAAGCGAACGTGGGTCCCGGAGAGAGTGTTGAGGCGGCTCTTGAATAGACCATTAAAGCAGCTTCTGCTAGAGGGTACGTTGAAGTGTTTCCTTCTTCAGTTCGATTTACCCTTGCGAATTCCATGCTTCTTGACTGACCATCTCTCTCATGTTGAAGAATTCCTTGACTGACGGTGAAGGAACTTCATGCTGAGCCTCAGTCCCCAAGCGTGGTTTACATGGTTTGTTCGTAGTGGTTGTTGTCGATCCAGATATGGAATATCTTGGACATTATTTCATCATTGTGGGAGTCGTGCATGTGGTACTAGAGTTGGAGTTGACGGACGCGCGGGATGTTGTATCTCGGTGGTTTTCCTCTTGCTGCTTCAGGGAACTGCTTACATAAGGCTGAAGGTTGTATTGCATGTTGGTGAGATATATGCCCCTACAAACATTATGAGGCTCTTCATTACCGGCAGGCCTGGTTCTTTCTATCGGGGCATATGTTGTTGTAGATGAGCGTTCAACAGCTCCAGAGGATGACCAAAAGCGCGGATTCTCCAACATAGCATGATAGACATGTACCACTGTCTGATAAAGTGACTCGCCCGGATCTTGCTCGATATGACACGTGGACATCGTTATCTTCTTGAGGCTGCTCCCTTGAGGTATCGACTCCAGTGGAAGATTGCCGTCATAGAGCGTTGATACGTTGCACCGGCATTCTTTAAACCAAATGGAAGTATGGTATAATAAAAATTTCCGAGAGGAGTTCGAAAATCTATCTTACTTGCATCATGCTCGTACATCCTTATCTGGTTGTAGCCGCTACATCCATCCATGGAGGAGAACATGCCGTGTCCGCTGGTCGCATCTATTAACATGTCGATGTTAGGTAGAGGAGGATCGTTTTTGGAGCAAAGACTGTTCAAGTCTCTCGAAGTCTATGCAAGACTCGATCTATCCATTTTCCCGGTGTCCGAACTACAAATCGTTTAACCGACTTGGATCCAGGTATGACATGTAGATGATGGGTGACCAATTTTCATCTAAATTCGGCATTTCTTCATATCTCCAAGCGAATATGTCCTGGTACTCTTTGAGAAGTTCCACGAGCTTCGTACGTTTATCCATACACAAGGTTGAGATGATGGAGATAGGCCTAGGAGATTCCTCAACGATTTCAATCTCATCAGTTGTGGAGTTGGTGCCATCTTGCAGCTGTTGTGGAGCATCTAGCACTTGTTCTTGTGGTTCGTTTCTGTTGTAGCATTGCATTGGGTGGAGAGACTGGGTAACAGTCTCCCCTGCTAATTGATAATGGCAGTGTCGGTATACCGTTTTCCCATTCTGGTCACGACTCGCCACAAAGGTTCGTTACCTCTTCGTGTGAACGTGGGTCGTGGCTTCACAGGATGTATAAGAATGCTTCGTCAGCAAAGATGCATCGTGGGTTTTATCCCTCAATGATGCAAGCTGGTCTTCTTCCTGAATTAACGCCCACATGGGGAGTGGGACGCACCGAACTTGTCTGATTCTTTCCGCGGAGCTTCTCCCGTATGTGCTGGTTTGGTTTCCCTCGAAGTACGTCATTGTGGTAGGCTTCCGTACGACCTTTCCTGGGAGAACCTTGGATGTCCTGAGAGTCTTGAGAGTAATCACATTCGAAGACGCTCCTGTGTAGATAAGGGCCGTCTTGAACTCTGAATCCTTGCTGCGTGCGGTGACATGTAGGGCACGGTCGTGACCTTCCTCTGGTTGATTGCATCAAAACGTCTCCGCGCGCTGATTCTTCGAGAGGTGTGAAAGTTCGCATAAACTTTCCACTAGAGAAACCGCTTCCCGATCCACCGGCCTCTGGTTCATAGTGAAACTATTGACTTGAGGAAGATCGTTGTGAGGATCAGTCCCCAGTATAGGAGTCTCCATGACAGGACAGCTCATATCTGATATCGCTTATTTGATCAGGTCCATGGAGGTCCGCGCCGCTGAAGTACCTTCTCCAGTGCGTTGAATGTGTTCCTTTTTTGCTCTAGGGGCTGTCGCGGCTCTTGTGGCAATCGATGAGTTAATGTCTTAAGAAAAGTGAGTACCTCTTTCTGAGTTGCGGCCATATCCGTTTGAGTCTTAGCAAGAACTTCCTGCTTCTCCATCAAGTCTGCAATGTAATGGGGGATGGTCCTCCTCTCGTCCCTCCGGCTCCTCGTCCTGATGAAGGAGTGGAAGTTGTTGCTCTGGTGACTACCAAAGGTGTTACACTTGATAAGATGCCGGGATTTGCGGCTGCTCTGGCTCTGGTGATGGGAGGTGTTACACTTACTGGAACATCTCCTGATACGCTAGTACTGGTGGTAGAAGTGACGGCTCCATAAGATGTATTGACCACGGTAGCTCCACTGACAGGTACATCGACACCGGGAGTGTTATACACACTAGCTCCATTAGAATTGATTGCTGATCCAGACCTGAGTTCTACCATCTTGAAATGGGTTGATGATTGAATTGGTCCTAAGATCTACCCTTTTCTAAATTGATAAAATTGAATCGGATTTTGAAGAAATTGACTTTATAACCGAGAGATTAACCTCCCACTGTGGTCGCCAATTGTTTATGGGTGAAAACTATTTCTGCCGGTTTTGGTAATTTGGGATGTGTGGATGAGAAATGAGTTTAAACCTTAAACAAATGCACTGCGCGGTGAGTGCTTGTAGATTCGAGAGATCAATTTGTGCAAGTCCGGCCTAAACCAAGAAATAGCCGTTCCAGACTTGTTTCGGTCACAAAGTGAAGGAGCTGGGGTTGATCTTAGGGAGGGAAGCGAAGAAGGTGTTGAGAATGTGAAGGTGTTGGCTATGAATGACTTGTATCAGAAAGCTGAACTGGCTTGCAGGATGTAAGCTATCAGTTCCGGTATTTGAATACGATTGTATCAACACTTGCCTATGTTGTCTGGACTTGTCTTGTTTCTCGTTTAAAAAAATAGGATGTAGAACCTATTTATACAAGTCTTTTAGCCTAACCTTCGTATCTCGTGGGAAGTGGAGAAAGTGGAGTGATGGAGTAGTGTAGTAATGTGTTAGTGTCACACGACCAGGCTTGCCCACTTCTCCCATCATCACTAACCGTCCATGACTTCCTGACACGTTCTTGTGATGGCGCGTTGCGCGCTGCATGCTGTAAACTGCCATACCAATACCCCAAGTATGTATCCCCGATTTGTGACATGATTGATGTCTCGAGTGTGTGGATCGTGGGACCCACGTAAAGTAGCATGTAATGCTAAATTGAATAACTGCGTTATTCGGGAGGTCGATACTTGTGAAGTATCGTGTGTATTTTATGTGCACCGCATCATGGTGTGGTAAAGTGACGGGTGGTGATCACCAAGACGCCTTACTCGATCAATTAAATCGACCGGGGTTGTATAACCAAGCCGGTAAAGTTGGACGGACGAGATGATCTTTGAGACACTCATCTGCGACCGTTGATGGAATTAGGTTTTGAAGAGGTGCGCAGGCATCACTCTTGCCTTGGTCGAAACCAAGCATGGGAAGTATTTTGGAAAGGAAAGACCGGGCATGCATGTAGACAACATTCCGGTGTACACATCCGTACCTCACTGTCCCATGAAGGTGCGATCTAGGCCACTCAATTTGACTGGTAAAGAGGAGTGGTTGAGATCGATTTTGCAACAGAAATCTGGTGCCACAAAAGCTGCGCATTATGCCCACTTCGGGCGCGCGTTCCAAGATGACCAATCTTGGTCGGTCTTGGCCGATCGGTCCGGCGTGTAGGTGGTAGGCTGGTGTTCACGCCTATACATGACTGTCCCATGAAAACGTGATCTGAGCCACTCAAATCGTCCGGCGAAGTTGAGTTGTCGAGATTAGTTTGCAATTGGGAAGTGTAATCACGCTAGTTTGGGCGGACGATTTGGGATAACCAGGCATGGTATGCCTTGGCCGACCGGGTGAGGAGATTGATGGGTCTACGGTGGTCATGTTGGTATGACCGGACCTACTTAATCTAATCTTTGACCCTCCATTCGTGCCGGAGAAGATGGACGCTCGTGATGCTCAAAACCCTAATTTTGGCTTTCACGGCCGTGTAACCATGCTTTATTCGGGCGCACGAATTGGGATGACCAATCATGGTTGGTCCTGACCGATTGGTCAGGTATGTAGGCGGGCCCACGGTGATTGTGTTGACATGCTCTGGCCTTTTGAATCTACATCTACACCCTCCATCTATACCTGCGAAGATGGATGGTTGAGACTGTTTTGTGACACATGTAATGTGCCGCAAACCCTAATTTAGGTTTTCTCGCCCATACCGCTCTCGGTTTGGACGTTTTGGCAAGCTATGCCAGTGGAGGCCGACCATGCGAGGTCCGCGTTGGTTGGCAAATGAATATTTCATACCTGCTTGGGGGTTATGGAATTGACCTGGGCCATCCAATCATGCTGGTGAAGTTGGATGAACGAGATCATATCCAGACTGATACGGACAGTCCGGATGCTCAATCGGGCTAGTATAACACACCGAGAGTTGCTCAATCGGGCTAGTATAACACACCGAGAGTTGCGGCTGTACGGGTATTTTCAGTACATGCTTTCATTATAATGCTTGGAGGTTCGTGTTGCTCTGCTGAGAGCAACACTCAGTCGTCATGCCGCACTTATAATGAGTACAGGAAATATAGGGCAGCTTACGCATTAATTAATAATGTTATAAATTCACAGGGTATATGGAATTATTGCTACATGCTCCAACCTGGATGAATTTCGTGTATTTAATTCGCAGAATGGGATTGTTGCCACATGCTCCATTCTAGGTGAATTAGTAAAGTGAAGAAGTATCCAACACTTATTAATGGCTTTATCGTTTACAAGATGTTAGTGCATAATTTTCTGGCTTTTACAATTTTAACCTTAAATGAAAATCCACCATCAACAGGCTCGTAAAGCTTTGACAATGATGATGCTTATATCAGAAATAAACTGGTTGAGGGACATGAAGGCATCTCGTTCTGGCGGTCCCCAGGTGTAATTATCCTGGGCTTATTTTCTCCTGAAAGAAGTACTTCCATTGCATTTCCTGGTAAGGTGGTTGACGAATTGACGAAAGTGGAAATCTTTTGGATCCATCATTTGTTAATCAATGGGCGGGACTCGCACTTGATAAACATGTACTGTATCCAAACTTCTGGTAGCCCATGCACCCCTTCCATAGGAAATTGGAAATAAACACCGAATCTGACTTTGTCAGCGATGTGGTTGTGGATGCGCAGCTTTGTGCAGGCCTTGGGTAGGCGGTGATGAGTTCTGAGTAGGTGATGTGGCAGACCTGATGCGGTTGGTCTGTGTGGTTTGATGAGGCGTTGAAGCGGCTTCGGCTTCTGGAGAGAACATTGAATCGGATTTTGGAGGAACGTTTAAGCGGCTTCTGGAGAGAACGTTGAAGCGATGGATTCTGGAGAGAACGTTAAAGCGGCTTCTGGAGCGAAACGTTGAAGCGGAGCATCTTCTAGAGAGAACGTTGAAGCGGCTCCTGGAGCGAACGTTGAATCAGAGTGGCTTCTGGAGAGAACGTTGAGGCGGCTCCTAGAGCGAACGTTGAAGCGGCTTATGGAGCAAACGTTGAAGTGGAGCGGCTTCTGGAGAGAACGTTGAAGCAGCTGTTAAAGCAGCTTCTGGAGCGAAACGTTGAAGCGGCTGTTGAAGCGGCTTCTGGAGCGAACGTCGGAGCAGCTTTTGGAGAGAACGTTGAGGCGGCTCTTAGAGCGAACGTTGAAGCGGCTTCCGGAGCGAAACGTTGAAACGGCAATTAAAGCGGCTTCTGGAGCGAACGTCGGAGCGACTTCTGGAGAGAACGTTGAAGCGGCTCCTGGAGCGAACGTTGAAGCGGAGCGGCTTTTGGAGAGAATGTTGAAGCAGCTCCTGGAGCAAAACATTGAAGCGGCTTCTGGAGCGAACGTTGAAGCGGCTTCTGGAGCAAAACATTGAAGCGGCTTATAGAGCGAACTCCAGTGATGGCGCCATTAGCCCTTGACTTCGAAAAACGAGTTGATACGATATGGCAGATGGGAAGATGGCACACAAATAGTGCTGGTCGACAAGTCGTTTTTCCTCCTCATGGGAAAGAATACGCTTCTTCTGTTTGATTTTCCCTTGCAACTCTCAGAGTCTTGATGATAATAATGTTGAAGTCGGAGGCTGCGTCAATCAGTGTGCTATCAAACTCGACATCCTTCAAGTGAGCACTAGTTAGGAGTCCCCAATTCCATCTATCAGTCGTTTTTTCCAGGAGAGGTGGGGGTTTGGGAACGGCTTCCCTGCTGATTCCAAAAAACGAGAGATGTGTTCACGAGCGTTACCGGTACCGTCATAAAGGGAAAATTGAGGAAAAGAGTATCCCTAGGGAGAGGAATTCTTTGCACATTAGGAGGATAAGAAGGTTGATGCTGGTACATGTTCGCCGGGTTCTCTTTGCCTCGATTTTAGAGAAGTCGTTCCAGATCCTCACGTGTGATGAAATTGGATTGCTGATTCCTTTCCAATGGGCGTTCAGGAGCAACGCGAGACTCTTCATCTATAAAGGTGCATCCTGCTAAAATGCTTACGCCGGGGGTGTTAAAAGTATTCATTGCCAGATCCATCTGGGGTTGACGTGACTCTTGCGGTAGCCGCTCCATTAGTGTCTTAGGAAAATAAGTATCTCTTTCTGGGTTGTACCCATGTCTGTCTGAGCCTTAGCGAGAACTTCTTGTCTTTCCATCAAATCAACAATGGTAATAGAGGATTGGCATCCTATGGCTCATCCAACCTCTCGTTCTGATGGAGGAGTGGTAGTATCACTGGTAGCAATTGGGGGCGTTATGCTCGAAAAACATTGGGAAGGGTGACAGCGGCTCTGGATCTGGTGATAGGAGGCGTCATGCTGGAGGGAATGTATCCTACGCCGCTGGTGTTGGTGCTAGAGGATGCAACGCCACGGGACGTGTTGACTGCGCTTGAGGACGGTATATTGGTGTTGTCCATTCCCTTTTGCTCTCGACCGATATGGCCACATACTCTGTTAGCATCGTCGTTGGCGGAGGCACAGACCTCAGACAAGGATTCAACATTTTTGTGTCATCTCTGGAATTGGTGGCGTTCTCCAAGCGAATGTTTGTTGGCTCTTGCTGCAGCTGGTACGCCATACTCTTTAAGAGACAAAACGTCTAATTTTGCATATTGACGGTATCAGCTTGATTTGCGACAACATCTTCTAATATTTTTGCCATACCTTCCATGGTGATTGGATTTCGAGCATTGGCGGCTTTGTAAGTGTTTGGGATGGCCGGGGTAACTCATGAAGCGGAAAGTTGGGATTGGTGATTGAAGTGAATTCTGGTTAATAATTGAATTTAGACCTAAGACCCACCATCTTGAGTTTGGGAAGATTGGAATGAAAATTGAGAAATTGGCTTCGCAACCGAGAGATTAATCTCCCACTGTGGTCGCCAGTTGTTTTGGGGTAAAACCGATTTTCATTGAAAATGGTAAATTTAGGTGTGCCGCCGAGAAACGAATCTAAACCCTAAACAAATGCACTGCACGGGAGTACTTTAGATTCGAGAGATCAATCTGTACAATGTTGGCCTAAACCAAGAAATGGCCGTTCCAGATTTTCTTCGGTCACAAAGTGAAGGAGAAGGGTTGATCTTAGGGAGGGAAGCGAAGAATGTGTTGAGATCCAAATATTGAATTTTGAAGGTGTGGCTGTTTTATGACTTGTATCAGAATATGGAACTGGCTTGCGGTATGTAAGCTATCAGTTCTTGGTGTTTTTTTGGATACTTGTGTTGATTACTTGTCCTCTTTTTTGAAATAGGTCGAAAACATATTTATACAAGTCATGATTGAGCACACCTGATCTCGTAGGAAGTGGAGACAGTTAAGTAGTGGAGAAGTGGAGTCGTGTTAAAAGTGGTGACCATCATTTTTCCATCACGAGGGAAGACTGGTCATCCTTACACCCACTACTCACTTATTGCTCATTAACCGTCCGCCATTTCCTGACACTTTCTCGTAATGGGCGTGTTGCACGCCGTACATTTTAAACCGCCAGACCAATACCCCAATGAGAATCCCCCAGTTTGTGACATGTTTGATGTCTCGAGTATTTTCATGGAAAATATGCAGCATATTGCTGAGCGGGTTTGTGTGCAAGACCTTGTTATTCTGATCAATCGCGTGCAAACTAGGCGGCGGGTAATCATCTGTGGCGAGCTAAGTCATGATACTTGCCGCAAGAAATAGCGTGTGACGCTATTAAGTTAGTCTTGGTTGGTCGCCTAAGATTTAATCTAGGCCGGTCAATTCGGCTGGCGAGGTTGGACGGCCAAGATTGCAATTTATGGAAGAGGGTGGTCGTTGATTATGGCCACATCTCGTTGGCGCCTGCCTGTGGCATAGTGGCGTAATGGTGCCTGCCCGTGGCATAGTAGCGTAATGGCGCCCGCCAGGCGTAGCCGCGGCCACTATATCTTGGCATGTTGGTGTTAGATCCAAATACGACCCAACAATATTGGCTCTAATTGACATATCAAATTTAATGCCTTAGGTGGCATTGTTTGGCATTGGACGGCATAGCAGTCTTAACCAAATTAGGTTTTGGAATGTCAAATCCCTAATTAGCGCGTGCGGCTAAGTGGCCACGATATGGTGGCATTTGGGCAAATACTATCGTGGCCACGTTTAATAAAGAAATTATGGCAAGGCCATAATGTGGGAACGACCATGAACGCGAGGATAGCCATGGGTAGCTATAATATGGCGCGGGCGCCACTTTTAGAGTCTTATGAATCCCACATGGCTTGTGGCATTTTGTGGGTCCGAAGTGGCATAATTTAGGCCATGACTTGGAATTAGGGTTTCCTCTTGATTCGACCAATGCTATTAAAACAAGAGTTTTATTCTGATCAGAATACCCTGGTTAGAGTTTGTTATGGCGTTGGCCACGAATGAAAAGTGAGATAGCACGCGGCTGCGCTATTATGGCACGTTGGCATATTGCTGCCGCAAAATAGCATGGCCTGCCAATTAGCATGCCGGCGCTATTTGGCGCATTGATTAGATAATTGGCATGGCGGCCATGTTGACGCGATGGCTACTAGGTGTTGGCATAGTTTGGCTTTATTTAATGCGTGTGGCGGGTTTAAAGCGACTTGATTGGTCGATAGAAAAGAGGGTCGGCAAGTAGCATGGGCCTGGCCATATTCCAAGTGCATGTGGTGCATTTAGAGCGACCTGATTGGTTGATGGGAAAGGGGTCGACAAGCATCATGGGCCCGGCCACATTCTAAGTGCATGTGGCGTATTTAGAGTGACCTAATTGGTCGATGGAAAAAAAGGGAGCCGGCAGGGGTAACATGGAGCATGGCCATTCATGGGTGGCGCTTGCTAGGGCGACCTGATTGGTCGATGGGAAAGGGGCTGATAGGTGTCTAAAACACCTAATTTTATATCTAGTATTTATGCTTTCTTCGCTAGGTTTTCGTGTGAATTATGTGTCTTATGTTTGATTTTGAGTTATTAGGTACTTTGGAGTCATTTGAAGCAAAAGAAGAGGAGATTAGCGGGATATTCTTGCGATTAAGGGAGCTGAAGTCCGATCAATTTTCAACAAAGAGTGATGCTGGGCTAAGTGAATCAGTGGTGTTGAGACCGTTTGAAGTTTGCGGGCTTCATATTGATGGAGCCTGGAAGATTTTAACACCCAAGTGTTGGCACGTCCAGTACAGGCGCTGAAGGGAAATTAGGTCTCTCCTGGACCAATTTGAGAAACTAATTTACAAGTAGAGAAAAGGAGAGTGAAAACCAATTGTCGTTGTTCCAAGACTTGTTGCCGTCACTGCTAGCCATGGCTGAATGCTCGTCTGCCAAAGGTTGAGGTGAACTGAAGCAGAGAATGAGAACGAGAAGATGGTCCTACTGTTATCGGTTGTGGGTGAAATGTGAGACAAAATCATCAGGAAGAAAATGAGATCTGAGATTGTGGAGTAAATGGGTTTTGATGGCTGTATTTGAGAAATCAGGAGCTCGAGATGGATAAAGAAGATGGGTCAGTGCCATTCAAGAAGTTCGGGTTGTAATTGAACTCAAGAGAGGCATGAAAGAAGGTTTCATTTCATTCTCTCTTTTCTCTGTCCGTACAGCTAGGAGATGGTGTTATTGATGATGATGACTGAGTGTTGGAGTATATGTTAACGATTGAGACTAGTTTACAAGTCCTGGAAGAAATGGAGTTATGGGTTTGAGTGAACTTGAATTTACAGGAATTTGAGAACTAGAGAAAGGGGTTTCTTGGTGCACAAAGATAACATCAATTTCTTCTCGTATGGTGTTCGTAAAAATGCTTGATTGACGACCAGTTTTCTGTCAAAGTTCAGTGCCAGCAAACTACAACGATGGTTATTCACAAGAGTCTGAACAGGTAAAATTACTCTAGTATGTGATGTTTGTTGGTCGAGTTCCTTTCTTGAATTCCAGTGGAATGGAGATGTGTTACCTACCATTGAGTTGAGGTGACCATATGGATTGTATATGAAGAAGATGGACAGGGTTATGTCGAGTAATAACAACAAGGTAAGTGATCTCAAATGGGTTTTTAAACATGAAATATGTAGCCTGGATTGAGCTGGATAGGAAGAGAATGTGAGTTTGGGGACTGATGCTGGTGGTACTTTGAGCTGAACTGCAGTCAAGCTGAAGTGTTGCTGCTATCCATTGTGTTGATGTTGTCTAGCCATGGAGCTGTATCGGGACTGATTGAGCTGAAGGTTGCCGATGTTTGCCGTTCATTGAGGCTATTTATCAAGGGTTGAAGGAACTGTTCAAAGCCAGCAGTGAAACTGAGATAGATGTGGTTCGATGGGAGCAGTCCTGGCAGCATGGAATGATGATGGAACTGGAAGCTATAGCTACGAACTGGTTGAAATGGGACATGGTACTGGAGCTACATGAAGTTGCGTTGCTGTGATGACAAGGCTTGATATTGAAATAGCGTGACATGAACTGACGTGCAGAATACTTTGCATGTGGCACTGTTGCCTGGAGATGGATTGCAAGGAAAGGATGGAATGTGAATGAATGGCGTTGAAGCTCAAGTCTGAACTGAGAATTACATTGCAGCTGCAGTTTAGTGTTGGTGAGATTCAAAGGCTGCGACAGTGTGGGGTTTGTGTAAATTGGAGAATAGGAAGAATGGGTTTTGCAGCTAGAAGTAGATGAGCATCAGCTGGAGCTGAAGCAATTGCTTGGTATTCTTGTGTGCAGTGGCTGAGTTGCAGGTGAACTAAACAAGGGATTGGAGCTGAACCTACTTGCGGCAATAATGACGAATTGGTTAAGTTATGGATGTGTAACATCCTGATTGCAACTACAACTACAGAGAAGATGGAATTGAAGTTGCAGCTGCAAGTAAGCAATGAAGGCATTGGTAGTGATGTTGAGAAGCTTGAGCTGTGATGAAGAGGATAATGCTGGCTGTGACCTAGATGGAGTTGATCTTTGTGTGAACAAAGAAGCAAAAAGAAAAGATGGTGGTAGCTGGTGCTGGTGCTGGTACTTAGGTTGGTGGAATGAAGCCAAAATGGAGACTTGAATGAACGATAGTTTATGGCCTGAGCTGTGTAGCAGAAGTCACAATGAAAAATGCAAAAACTGTGCAAAACGCAGCAAGAATGGCGAGCCGGTGAGCCTAACCCGGAATGCCGGAGTTCGGGGATGAGAGTGGGAATCGCAAAGTTTCACTGAATCATGAAGTGGGTACAAGTCGGATGTAAGATTTGGCGGCCGGGTATATGAGTTTGAAGTAGCGCTTTTGGGCACGTTTCCGCAAGAATCCAAGAATTGGCTTAGATGGTTCATTTGCGATGTATGGCTCTGAATAGTGAGTGTATGAACTGCGGAGAAGGATAGTGAGTTGCTGGTTACGATAGTCGGATACAGGCTCAGGTGGTCGGAGATAATTTGCCGGTGAAAAATTCTGGCGACCGGTGACCGGATTCCGGTGATGACGTCAGCAAGACGGCGACCAGTTTTGACTCGAATTTCCAGATAAGTTATTTTCACATATGGGTTTTATGGGCTTGGTGGACCACTTGGAGATGGGTTTTGAGAAGACCGAATATTGGAAAGAGTATCCTTTTGGGAATGGGAGAAGCGTATAAATAGAAAACTCTTTCTCTAAACCATATATCTCCATTAGGGAGGCTTCTACTTGTTTTCTAGGGTTTCACATGATAGATTCTTCTAAACTCTTTGTGATGATTTCCAAAAACACAAGTAGTTGATTTATTTTTATTGGTTAAAGATGTAGTTGGATTTTGCAACCAAGTTATGATTTTTATGAATTAGTTTTCTCTCAATATTATCGTTTGATTTCTACGGGTTATAATAATTGCATGATTGATGTATTGCAATATGATTGAATATTTGTTTAGTTAAGTCTAAAATTAATTGAACTCACATCCATATCTATAGCTATTTTAGGGTTCATCATCGAGCGATAACCTTGAATACGAGTAGCATGATATGATTATGGTTTGTAGTGATACATCCTTGTAGTCATATGTAGAAATTGACCTTTGTTCGAATTGTTTGCGCAATGTATTTCAATTGCATTGATTAGCCTATTTCTAAAACTTAATGCTCATAGGAATTGAACTTAATTAGCGCAAGGCGTTAGTTTATTCTTTAGGTAGAATTCACATGCGCAGCTCTAATGTGTGAGTTGATGACTTAGGAAATTTATGAAGTATTCTTGCAATGAGATATTCTAGGGCTTTTGATGATAGCGAGATTAAATACGAATTCTATTCATATATTCAAAAACTTGTTTACAATTGAAGATGAAACCTTTATCCAATATTTCACAACTTTGATTTGCGTGCTTTGCTTTTATTGTAGTTTTAATTTTATAAAAATCAGAAAACCTCGGTGTTATTTTTAGGAAACCAAAACATATTGACAACTCTAGACCTCTCTGTGGGAACGATCCTTTCTTGCCCTTGCTTCACCATATATTTTGAGTAGTAAGAAAGTGTAAATTATTTTTGTGTCGGCTGACAACCGATCAGGGGCCGGCAAGCAGCATGGGCCCAGCCATATTCTAAGTGTGTGTGGCGTATTCAGAGCGACCTGATTGGTCGATGGAAAAAAGGGGAGCCGGAAGGGGTAACATGGAGCGTGGCCATTCTGCTACGGGTGGCGCTTGCTAGGGCGAACTGGCCGGCCATGTGACGCGGCCACGCCTCCTCTTGTTGATGCTCCTATTTTCTGCAGCACCTTTTTGATTTCTTGTTTTTTGATTTTTGGGTAGGACTTTGTTCCTACTAGTCCATGGCGGATTAATTTCCTAGTTTACCTAGGTTTGGCCTCGACCAATAGGGTTCGAGATATTGCGCAGGGCGCAAAAAACCTAAGTTTTGCAAATTAATTAGGCCAAAATTTGAATTTTGTGAGCTATCACAAAATTGAACAGATTTGATAAATTCTGTGTGTTTGACACAAAATTCATTAACTTTATCCTCAGAGAGCAGTTAGTGCATCTTCTGATTGAGTAATTTCATGCAGACCTTAATCTTGATACTTCGGGAAATTCATGCTACTCAGTTGCGAGTGAACACTAATTGTTATGTCACACCAATATTAAGGGTTCAGCCGGGGAACATAGCATAGGAAAAATAGTCAATAAGCCATACATTAATGGATAATGCAGGCGGGAGATTAAATACTCATTAGGCTCTATACTAGTGAACAATTCATCTAGGAGCTTGAGTTTCAATACAATCTGAAGAGTGGCATAGGCACTCATTAGATATTGATATATCCTTCAAATTCCTTGCGGAATATAGACATATCAAGGTCTACTACTTCTGATGTCGGGTCAGGTAGACAGACTTTTACGGTTTTCTCCCTAAGCTAAAAACAACCATCAACAGGTACCGTTCAAGTTACTCCTCTTATATTCAATCGGGCTCGAAGATTTCTATTTGATGATTGCAGATTGAATTAAGAGTTAGAGATATTAAACTCTTTGATATACTTTACTCTAGATTGAGTCTGAATGTCTAGTTGATTCTCTAGAAAGTATATTGGAGTAAGTCCTCTCAGATTGCCAAACGAATTGTTGGGTGTGGTTGTTAGACCCCCGCATTTTCAATTGGTATCAGAGTAGGCAAACGCTATAAACCTAATAAGTTTGTGTTTGACTGATCCTTAAAAGTTTGTCCTTATGGGAAATTTCTTTGGGAAACTTGCTCTTGGCATCTGTGACGCACGCCAGAACTCCTTAAAGATTGTCAAGAGATTATTATGGACAGAATCTCCGGGTTCTCATGATAATCTCACTTCATCTTAGACTTTGGAAAACTTAGATAATGAGAAACAATCTAAAGGAAAAATTAAAAAGAAAAAAGGTTGAGAAAACGTTCTTTACGCTCAAAGATATGGAATCTCACTAGATTGACTCTTAATATGTTTGAGAAATACTATCATAATGGATCAATTGACAAGGATCTATTTAGAGCATTTGAAAACATTTTTAGATTCTTGGAAAAACTTAACTCAGACAAGTTTAAGAATCGGTCCGATAAAAGTTCGATACATGTCAAATCATATAACCATGATGTACGAACTAGATACCGGAGAAATCTCCTTTCTGGTCATATGAAAAAGAAGATAAAAAGATCTGTTAACCCTGAATTTCATCATTACTATGATTATGTCTCTGGTACTGTTCACAAATATCAACCAGAATTTGTGCGTGAGGATCCTTATGTACACCTTGCCACTTGGTAACTTGATTGGCACTACCCCATTTGTATATATCTTGAGATGGGGCAAGAAATGGGTTGATTTGTGTATATTGGGGTTAATATGTTATTTTATTCCTCTTGGATAGTCGAATAAGCTTTCTTCTGCACCGGCTCTTCATACATTTGTGTGTTTTCACGGATTGCACAACCTGGGTGTGTGAACATCAAAGAGAATCCTACATTCCTTTTGTTGGTCGCGAGTCAGAAACGGGTCCAAGCCCGTTAGTGGATATATAAAGAAGAAGTACGCGTACCCTTCTTCCTTCTCCCATCTTGTCCGCGTACGTGAACGTCTAGGGTTCATGAATTTTCTCCATTAAAACATCCTTGGAGAAAATAAGAAAAAAGGGTGTTCAAGGTTCATTCCAAGTAAGTGGTTTCTTCCTCTTTTCTTTCCAATTTCTAGATTTCATGATGAATTTCAAGGTTTCAAAAGAAGTTTCAAAAAACTTGAGCTTTCCATCTTCTAGCATGAATTTGCCTATAGATCAAAATTCCCTTAGGATTAGATTTGTCAATGAATCTTGTGGTCAAGTTTTTGAACGAATTTCATCTAATGGATTTATTCTAGAAAACAAATTGGATTTCTCTAGTGGACATAAAGAGGATTTAATTTGTTTTGAGAAATTGAAGCTTGGTAATATCTTTGATGGTCTTGGTGAAGGTTTTGACACTCTTACAAGAATCTTCTATGCTAACATCCATGATGTTAATCATAATGACATGGAATTCAATACCATGGTTAATAGACAAAGGATTCATGTAACTAGAGCGTTAATTTCAAAAATTACTAATATTCCCCTTGGGAATTTTCGCCTTCCAAGACCTAGTCATGATCGACCCTCTTATGAAGCCATCTCCATTGGTCTATGTGGTAAGAGTGTTGGATGGAATGAAGGAAAATTTCCTACTAATAATCTTAGTCTTGCCTTGTGTAGATGGGGAAAAACGAGTTGCGGGTTTTTACGGAACTGAGGATACGACCGTGCAGAGGAAACTCCTTGAACCGAGCGAACTATCAAACCTCACACAGATGCACTGCAATAAGGGAGTGCTTTGAATTCGAGAGATCAATTTGTAGGACTCTGGCCTAAACCAAGACAATGGTCGTTCCAGAGTCAATTCGGTCACAAGAGAGGATGGGTCGATCTGTAGGAGGGAAGCTGAGAAATGTGTGGGATCAATGATGATCGAAGATTGTAGGTGTGTTGTGTATTCTGCGTGAATAAATACGATAAGCTCTGATTGATTGAATTTGCTCTGTTGAGAGTAATTGCTCAGACGTTGAGATGTTAATCTCTTGTTGTCTGTTTGACGAAAGATTGTCTTGTCCTTCAATCATGATTCAGAAACTTATTTATATTGCTAGAATTGTGAAACACCTTGATCCCATGAAGTGTGAAAGTTGATGGAGTCAAAGAGTGGGGAAGTGAAAATAGTGTTAAAACCAGTTGCTCATCGTGCGGAGACTTGGTTGATTTTCCATCCACTACTTTGCTAACTCATCCAAACGATTGCACGACTTGCTCACATTCTCATCGTGTGTATGAACACACGTGCCGTAGACCGCCAGACCAAAACCCTAGTTAATATCCCCCCATGTAACACGATTGATGTCTCGTGATTATGGAGTCTGCAAGGCAGACGTGTATTTAGTTAGCCAGTTGCTGACTTCATGGGACGATGAGTCCTTGTATTGCTGAGTCGAACGTGATTTGCAAATGTTCTGAGACTCATGAATTGAACGTATCTGTTGAGACAGAGGTACGATTCTCAAGTAAATGTTGATAGTTAAGGTGAGCAAATATTGCTCATTCGATGGATTGTTGAATATTGATAGTTGAACCAATATTCCTTAGTCTGAGCAAATGTTGCTCGTTTGATGAATTATTGGTAGCAGGACCGTATAAAATATTAATTTAAAACACTGGAAACTGAACCGAGTATAATTAATAAACATGTTGATCATGGGATCAACGTAAAATTATTAGTGTTTGAATCTGGAATTATGAACCCTGGACTCGAAACCCTAATTCGATAAATTGATGATTTATTAAAAATCATCCACAGAGTGAAGGAGGGACCGGCTACATGGGATGATGGAAATACCATGTAGCGCCCAGATGCTCAAATGAGTAAATACCAAAGTCTCTTGAAGACCATTTGGTGAATGGATGATTAAATGCTGGTTTAATCATTTATTAAAATAATGCTAATCCTGAGCCTTAGGTGATAAAACCTAATTAATTATGAAGAGATGAGGGACCGACCAAGGGGTCATGAAATCAGCCCTGGTTGGTCACGGGACCGTATGACGATCGTTTTATGAAATTCCAAAATTGTTTGGAAGAGTTTGAACCTAATGTGAACAAATTAGGTCAAATGATGAAAGTATGAGGGACCGTCCCCTTACAAGTCAAAGAGCCAACCTTGGTCAGTCAAGGTAATATGCTCATGTCACCAAAGTGTTCGCGTCTCAGTCTTGAGAATTTTGATATTTTCTGGCGTGCATTTGAGCAATCATTTGAAAAGATATGAACAAATCTAGGTTTTTTGCTCAAACTGAGGAAACTTCATGGGATGAAGGAAATAATAATAATAAAATGAAGGAATCATGAAGTGTGGGACCGGCTATGGCCAAGGCATGGTCGGCCGGCCAATTAGTCCGGTCCCATAGCACTTTTCCTAATTTTATTATATTTTTCATGATTTTAAAGGAAATATCATAAAATCAAGGAGCTTGTTGAAACCAAGGAGTTTCCTTGAAGTGAAGGAGTTTCCATGAGATGAAGGAAACATAAAAAATAATATTAATAAAACAAGGGGCGTGTGGGACCGTCTAGGGCATGGCCGACCGGTTGGGCTCGGTCCCGTGAGTTTTCCCTAATTTATGTATTATTTTCATGATTTGAAGGAATTTTCATAATTTGAAGGAAATATCATGAAATCAAGGAATTTCATAGGATGAAGGAAATAAAATAATAAGGAATGCAAGGCGCGGGACCAGCCACAACTAGGGCATGACCGGCCGGCTAATAGGTTTGGTCCCGCACACCTTTCCTAATTAATTGTTATTTCCTTGATGTGAAGGAAACACCATAAAACTGAGGAGTTTCTTTGAAACGAAGGAATTTTGTTCAAATGAGGGGATTTTCATGAGCTCAAGGAAAATAATAAAAATATGATAATTGGGCGTGGGAATGGCCACGACACGACCAGCCGGCCGGTGGGCCTAGTCCCCCAGCGCCTTGATTAATATTTTATTATTTATTATTTTCTTCATATTTTGCATAGGTTCATCGTTCCTTCGTATTTTGAAATGCTCGTTCGTGCATTCAGGTGCTCGTTAGTGCATTATTGCTGAGTACACTTGCACCATTTTAGTCGGGGCTTACTCGATAGTGGCTCAGATGCCCGTGTGTTGAATATTTATTACTAACCCATGGAATTCTGCTGGGAAGAACCATGAATTCAAGTAACGAAATATTATGAATACGTAGAATATTTTCCAGGGATTCAGTTAATGAATCTAATGATTTAGGAGTAATTAATTGATGGCTCTATACTAGTACGATCTTCTAGGTGCATTAATTATTCAGGAATTGAATGATATGAGCTTGTTGAAGCGTCATATTTCTTCTTATATAGTCAGGAAAAACATTGTTACATCCTGAAGACGTTATTGCTCTATACTAACAGGCAAGCTGTCTAGGAGCCGTCCAATCTTTCGATTCTATATAGAAGTAATTACTGAAATTGCTCAGCATTTATGAGATATGTCGTTGCCTCAGCTAAGAGACTGTACATCCACATATGCTCTGAGAGATAGTATTCTCAGTCAGAGGTACTTGCAGCACGAGTTTTCATGCTTTCAATGAGAGACATGAGCCTCAATACTCGTATGATTGCTGGATCAGGAGTATGTACAATTATGGTTTTATGATCTTACCCCTTGTCGAAAATCCATCATCTACATTAAGTCCCCTGCTTAGTGAGGGATAGTCATGTTCCTCAGTCAGCACTGGATGGTGATTTTCCAGTTATGAACAAAATTTTAATTAAGGTTACCAATTTCATTTTGTAGGGAAATTATAGAATTAGTAATGTGCATTTACTAATTAGATTTTCCGAGAGATTTCGATCGTTATTTTTGGACAGAGCATTTCCAGGAATTATGAAAACTGAATCTGTGCTTTTATGAATATCTTGAGAATATTTTCGGTTTTGGAAATTCCTTGGTGTCCAAACTTCCTTGTCTATAAATACACGAAGTTTGCCTTTCTAGAAAACTAATCCTTCGTAACAACAGATTTACTCTTTTGTTGTTGTTACTGGTGTAGCCGCCTATTCGGAGAGGAGAGTAACCTAATTAGGCGAAATATCTTACGGCCGCTCAATTTAAAGTCTTCTTTGGGATTGAGAAGCTCTAGCACGACCCGTTGGTGGGAAACTAGATAATTTCGGTTTATCTTTGTTTTCGATTGATTTGATTGACTAACGGTGGTTGAAATCTGATTGCACCTAGTTTGTTTATTCTTGAGAATCTTCTCTTCTGATATAAGATTCACTCAAACTAGTTCAGAGTTTCGACAGGGATCTTTAGATTGTTGTTAGTTCTAAAGACGATCTTGTGATAATCCATTGTTACAGACTCGCTTGTGCGTGATTGATCAAAAGAGATTCAAGTGATTGTGTGTAGGTTTTTATTGAAGATTTAAGAAGATTTGAAGACAAAGAAGATATTGAAGATCTGACTTGGGTTTTATAATCTTTGGTGTGCACAATACTTGTTTCGGTAAAAGAGGATCCAATTAATAATCGGTTTATCCTTGTGGTAGATTGGATTGATTAATTGAGTAGATCGGAATCAATACGTTTCCTTATGATTAAAGGTATTGATTGGCTTAATCTTAAACGATTACCTTTGGGTGATTCAACATAAGATAGATCTAAGGACCCGACGAAGGAGTTTATGTTAAGATAAACAGAAGAGACTTTGTCCGACTCATATCACTTGGTTGAATAGAGTTGATACCAAACAGATTTGTTGTTCCTTTACTGTTTAGAATACGAACCAAAGGAATTGTTCCAAGTACGTGACTTATTCACAAGTCGGAGGCGTGGGAATACAGACGGAACTAAGTGAACAATAGGGTTAGTTACTTGGTCTCAACTATACGAAGTTAGGTGTAATTTTGTGTAGCGGATTAATCCTGAGAGTATTCAATTCTGGACAAGGTCCCGGGGTTTTTCTGCATTTGCGGTTTCCTCGTTAACAAAATCTTGCTGTGTCATTTACTTTTATTTTTCGCATTATAATTGTTTTATTATAATTAAAGTAAATCACACAAACGTTAATTCCTATTTACTTGATAAGCAATCATACTGTGTTTGGTTAAGTCCGAACCTTTGTATCAAGTAAACATACTTCGTTGTTGTATTGTCTCGATCTCGTATCCATAGACGATCATACGAAGTGTGAACCGATTAGTTGTATTGTCTCGACTCAGTCCATAGACAATCACTTTCGGAGAAAGGACTTATAGGTAGGAAAAGTTTTAGCTTGAGGTATATTTGGGTACCCTCGCCTTTTCAATTGGTATCAGAGTAGGCAAACACGAAAAGATATAACAATCTGTGTTTGGTGCGATCCAACCTATAAGAATTGAATCTAATGAATGATTCAGTTAACGTAAAGCAAGACATCAAGAGTTCTGAATTAACACTTGATGATGGCATCTACAATTCAATATCTGAAGAAATCATCTCTAGATATTCTACGAGACAAGTTAATCTTGTTAATAATGTAGAAACCGATGACGACTGGAAAATACGTCTACAAGAAGGGTTAGATGAAATTTCCGATGATGATAACTCAGATTTTGAACAAGAAGTAGAAGAGGATATCTCAGAATACTCTAAACTGTTGGAACCTTTGAAAAATCAAAAGCTGAGATCTTCAGATTTCGTTGGTCTTTTGACTCCTCTTTGTCGAGAGAACAAGAAATTGAAGAAGGTTTTTCAAGGATATTATATTGGTTACCAAACCATTGATTATCTTCTTAAAGATTGTACGAACAATCTAAATTCTAAGAAACTAGAATGTGAAAATCTTCGAAGAGAACTGTTTTTGTCGGAAAAAAAACGTGTTGAATCAGAAGCTATGTTTAATTCTCGACAAGTACAGGGTCTTGAAGAAAAATCCAGTTCTAGTCTCTCTCAAACAAAATTGTTAGAAAAAGAGCGTGATTTTGCTCTTGAAAAAATTTACTTGTTGGAAGAAAAACTTGTTGAATCTGATGCAAGGATTAACTCTCAACAAAAGAGTTTCGAAGAGAAAGAAGGTAAATATCTCTCCCGAGAAAAATGCCTTGAGGCTGATCTAGCTAGTGCTCTTGATAAAGTCAAGATGTTGGAAGAAGAAAATTTGGACCTTAAAAAGTTCAATGCTAGCTCAAACAATTTAACCTCAATGTTAGAAGCAAGTATAAATCATCGTGATACACGAGGATTGGGATATAAGGGAATATATGCTTCAAATATTAGCAAAGAGGTAAAATTTGTTAAAGCTACAAATTCTTCTCAATCAGAGGCTTCCACTGATTAACAAGTTGCTCCTATTTCTTGTAAAGAAGAAAAGTTTGTCAAGCCTAAGAATAGTGTTCAACCAGCAGTAATCAAAGAGAGCACTTCTGCTAAGAAGAAGAAGAAAAACACTCATCGAGCTCCAATGCAAGAGGATCCACAAAAAGGTAACACTAAAACTCATACTTCGTATATTTATACTAAGCATTGTTATTATTGTGGTAATAAAGGACACTTGCAATGGGGATGCAACGTTCGTAAGATGCAAGGTGCACTTTCTTTTGTATCAAAGGAATTGGCTAAGTTTTCTCCTCATAATAACTCAGATCGTTATTGTCCTAAGTTTAGGCAAAAGATTTATTATAATGATAGTTCAAAATGTGCATATCACTCGATAAGGTCATCTCATAAAATACCCAATTATAGAAAGAGAGATGACGTTTCAAATGCAAAGACAAGATCTGATGTTCCAAATTGGAGAAAGGGTGCTTCGCAAAATATTCAAGAGGACAATGATCCTAATGGTATTATGAAGGAGAAAGCTGCTCCTGCGAAACCCAACTCTAAATGGGTCCCTAAGTCCTCCATAGCCAAGAAGGGACCAAAAGTTAGTCACAAGAATGACTCTCAGCTGTCAATTGTTGGTGACAATAACTACAAGAGTTTTCTTGAAAGACTAAAGAAAGACATTATGTCTGAAATCTCTTGTACTTGTAGGATCCAAATATCGCACAACACATTTTATTAGTGTGCGAGATTTAATTATTTTCTTAGCTTGAGAGAATGTAGCAGAGCTTGCGAAATTATAGAGAGATAGCCTGCGAAATTATAAAGAGAGCCTGAGAGAACGTAGCACGGGATCCTAAAATAGGGGAAATATGAGCTGTATGTGAGCTATCATCCATTATGTAAACACCTATATAAAGAGAAAGGCAAGAGAGAGAAAGAGGGAGATCTTTTAAGGGGGGGGAGAAAGTTTTGAGGAGAGAGAAAGTTTAGAGTAGCAATTATATTCTTGATTTCATTTCCTTCTTGTAAAATCTCTAACTCAATTAATAAAAAGGTTGATTGTTGATCTTAAAGATGTGTTAAATATTATGAATTCTTATGAGGGATGTATTGTAGGAATTCCTGCAACTACATAATGGCGCTAGAAACAGGGATTTAACCTGTGATTTATCCACCTGAAACTTGTTGATTCAAAGAAAAAGATCCAGAAATTTCAATAAAGTCTGGTAGAAAAAGGTTCCAGTAAAGTCAATTACTGAGCTAACGAGTTTTGATGGCAAATATGGAGATCTCAATCAAAAACTTGTATCTTCAGACAAGAAAAAAATCAACAATTCAAGGAGAACAGATCCGGAGAAATCTTTCACCGGAGTAAAATCAACCAGAGACATCATCAACAATTAATCTAAAGGATAAATCTCTCCTGATCTCTTTTATTTTATGTCTAATTATACAAAATCTGGGAGTTTCGATACCAAGCTTTTTAGGAAAATTTTCATCACCACTGAGTTTTGTTCTTTATAAAAATTTGATTCTCAACTGCAATCTTAAATCAAAACAAATTTTTTCTTACAGATTTACATCAACCAAACCTTGTTTTACAAAACGATTCTATGAATTTCAAAAATACTGAATATCAAATTTTGGTATTGATTTGGGTATTTAGACGATCAAAATTAAATTTTATTCTTAGAGATTATCTCAGTACTATACATATTGCTCAATAATTAATTGGCTGTTTGCAGTAAGGGTTTAAAAACCTCTCCTGGTATTGATTAATAACCACGAAGGAAGGAATCACTTAGCTTAATACGAAGCAGTTTCGCAGACCTAGAAAGAAAGTGCAGTTCATCAACTTGCAGCAAAGCAATCTCTTCAGGCAAGGAAATCCAGCTCATGAGACGTGAAGCTTGCGAAGGCATAGAAATTACTGGGCGAAAAATTCAACCATGATGAAGAACAGGAACGGGAAATGTTAAAACTGCATCAACAGTCAAATTTTAAAGACATCATACTAAAGTAAAAAATCTTACTCACGGGATAATGATGCTGCGAAATAGAAAATATGAAACTCTAACGTGAAGAAGAGCTATCAAAGACAAATAAGTTAGAAGCTAGGGGAACTTTACTAACAGAGTTATGAAGGCAAAGGGAGAAAACAAATGATATAGTCAACGGTGCAAAGAAAGCATCTCTTAGAAGACAAATAGCAAGGCGGCTCAAAAGCGGAAGGAAATAGCAGGCGAAATGAACGCAGAGGAAAATCCAGGAACCCACCGGGGCAGAAAGAACGAATTCGAAGCACCAACCGGAGAATCTCTCATAGTTTGCGAACACAAAGATTTTTGCCAGTATATCAGATATTCACGCGAAGATAAAGAGAAAAAGGAAATCACCAAAGTTAAGACATTGCACAAGGGAAACTCAATGAAGGAAAGAATGGAGACTTACTTCTTAAACAAAGAAATATTGGCTTGAGAAAACACCAGCAAATCAGGGAGGATTTGTCTAGCTCAAGACCACCAGCAACACGAGTTAGAGGCAACTAGCATTATCAGCAGCAAGAAAAGAGAAATTCGAATATTTATGCGAAGGAATGAAGCACCAGGCATTCGCAACACCTTACCAAAGAGAATAAAGGAGACAAAAACAACTACGCGAATAAGATGCAGTAGTTGCTCTTATTTCATCATTACATAGATTTCTACCAAGAACAGATAAAACGGGTAGAGTTTTTACGGAGAAAACAAAAACCCGAAGAAGAAATAACAAATACGACAATAACCCAAGCGAATACGAAGAAAGAAAGACAACATACCAGTGAGAAACACCAGCAGAGCGAAGAAGAAAAAAGAAAAGATGAACACAAAAATTATGCAAAGAGCGACAACCAAATGATAAGTATTGCGATTCTTACCACACCAACACAAACAGAAACTCGCACAGATGGTTCGAGTTGGAGAAAGGAAGCTATAGGTCATGCGTTCGAATCCACAGACACACGAATTTTTTGCGGTGCAGATGGTCAAGGCAGTAAAGTATAAACTGGAGGTCATGAGTTCGATTTCGCACCCAAACTTTCTTTTCTTCTTTTTACGAAGGGTTTCATTATTTCGCAAACAAGAGAAGAAAGTCAGCTTCGCATAGAAGAGAGTTGATAATAATTTCGCACAAACATTTAGCAAGAGAGGGTTAGCACAGTTGGTAGGGTGCGAGAAAATCCAAGAAGCAGGTCAAGGGTTCAAGTCTCACTTCTCACATTTCTTTTTGCTGCGTGAAGTTCATACATTTCAAGGCATTTATTCACTTCTTTGCCAACAACATCGACTCAAATAAAAGCTAAGTACCACTTTCCTAAAACATTTTACTATTAAAACAAATAAAAGATTTTTGATTTGATTTACAAAAAGCGATTCAATCGCACGATTACAAAGATTTCAAGATTACAAAGATTTCGAAATTACCAAGATTTCAAAATTTCAAAATTACAAAAAACCGAGAAAATTCAATTTATATATTTCTCTAGAATATTTCTTTTACAGAAAATAAAAGATTTTTGATTTGATTTACAAAACGCGATACAATCGCAGAATTACAAAGATTTCAGAATTACAATGTATTAGAATTTCTCTTGAATATTTACTTTGCTTCAAATGATATGATATTATGAGAATGAAAGAATGAATGAAAGAAATGACATAAATAAAAAAATGAATGAAGGAAATGACAGAAATGAAAGAATAAAGAAACGCGAAAATTTCGCAAGAGACGATCTAAGATCCATAAAAATCTAAGATCAAGAATGGGGCAAACCTTAATGGAGTACACCCTAGTTCGCGAATAAAATTTCGCAAGAGGCAAATGTAAGACCTAAAGTACGTCATAGGAGGGGGTAACTCTTGCATGGCTCAGCGATAAGGTTACACCGTTACTGGAACCTGATTCATGGAGATTTGGGGTCAATAAAGCCCATCCAGGAGAGGTACCTTTGATTTTCAACCTAAGCTAATGACTTAGGTTGGACGACTGAGGGTCTCTTCTAAGGAGTGCGGCATCTGATCAAGGCGCCGAGGTACACGGTTGAGCCAAGAGTGCCCGGGCGTCTCGGAACTACCCCTGGCCATTCTTGGCAAGTCTTGACGTATCCGCACTCGGCCCAAGAAAACCCCACTTAGGGTGCAGTCTCGTAACCATAAGCCATATAGGCAAAAGGGATAAGAGGATGCGAAAACAACTGGTTGTTGTTAAGACCGGATGGGAGGATCCAACCTTGTATGGTAGAGGTACGCCTCCTTGAAGGGGCAACCTGGGGGGAAGATAAGGGCGCACCCTCCATTAGGGAGCTGATAAGTGTCTCAAGACGGCAATGTCATGGGACTTTATGTTCGCAAGAATATTTAGTCCTGTCATATTGTCGCATGAAAAATATCCTGCAGAGGCAATAATACTAAAAAAAAAGATAAGACGAGATCAATGGGTCATTACATGAAAGTGTAAGGACGTCCTGCGATTTCGTCGCAAGACGGCAATGTCATGGGGCTTTATCTTCGCAAGAATATTTAGGCCTGTCATATTGTCGCAACAAAAATCATAAAAGGTTAAGGCAAGATCAAGGTGTTTTTGCATGCAAGTGCAAAGACGTCCTGCGATTTTGTCGCAATGACAAGAGGTGGCACAATAAGACCTTTAACTAGGAAGGCAAAATAAGACCACATAAGAAAATGAGTAAGCAAATAAGCTTGCGAAAATGATTATATGTAAACAAATAAGTTTGCGAATATATACATGGAAATGAGTCTGAGACAGCGAAAATAACAAATAAGTATTATTCAGAATCTCTCAGAAGTATTATTCTGAAACTCTCAGGAGTATTATTCAGAATCTCTCAGGAGTATTATTCAAGAGTATTATTCAGAATTTCGCAGAAGTATTCATAATTTCGCAGAAGTATTCATAATTTCGCAGAATGTGTCAAAATTTCTTAGAATGTGATTATTTTGCAAAATGTGGTTATTTCGCTCAATTATTTCGCAAAATTAAAAGCAACTCAAAGAGATTATACTATCGCATGAGCACATAACAAGAGACAGAGGCAAAATGAGAATGAAGAAATAACTCGCTCATTCAGCATTTTCTCAATGATTCTACCCTCATAGATAAAGAACATAGGCAACTATGGATTACCAAGAAAAAACATTTTATATTCTTTATCTTCTCGGCAAGAATCATTTCCAAAGTGGACGTTCACTGATGAATGACAAGAATCCTCAACAAAAATGGAATTTCACATGAATAGAGGCAATATTTCTTATTCTCATTCAAGGAAAGATTCTTCTTATATTTCGAGGATTGAGTACTTCTTATACTTCTCAAAGAATACTTCATACTTCGCATACTTCAAGAGATGATACTTCTTATTTACTTCGCAAAGCTCCGGAACTTCACAAAAGAATAGAGGCAAGTACGTACTTTTCAAGTCCAATATTCTTTCGCTCGTTCCTCCAACAACTACAACAAAGAGGATTTTTCCTTAAAGATCTCTCTTCAAGCAATATTCAAGGAAAAAGAGGCAAGATGTAGGATCCAAATATCGCACAACACATTTTATTAGTGTGCGAGATTTAATTATTTTCTTAGCTTGAGAGAATGTAGCAGAGCTTGCGAAATTATAGAGAGAGATCCTGCGAAATTATAAAGAGAGCCTGAGAGAACGTAGCACGGGATCCTAAAATAGGGGAAATATGAGTTGTATGTGAGCTGTCATCCATTATGTAAACACCTATATAAAGAGAAAGGCAGGAGAGAGAAAGAGGGAGATCTTTTAAGGGGGGGAGAAAGTTTTGAGGAGAGAGAAAGTTTAGAGTAGTAATTATATTCTTGATTTCATTTCCTTCTTGTAAAATCTCTAACTCAATTAATAAAAAGGTTGATTGTTGATCTTAAAGATGTGTTAAATATTATGAATTCTTATGAGGGATGTATTGTAGGAATTCCTGCAACTACAATACTAGTAAAGATTGTGATAATGACACTCTTCATCACAAGTCAAAGTATAAAAACTAGAGATGGAACAAGAAAAAACAAACTAAGCAAGAGGTCAAGAATGATGATTCGATCTTAGTCACTCGTGACGTACAAGACACGGATCAACTCAACACAACCTAGTTGTGTTGATATGTGCATGCTCACCTTGGTGCTCAATCTTTTGAAAGGTGAGGAAGCACATGATAAAACTGAGCACATGATCTCTCGGTTATTATATGTCTAATTAACATCTTTAGGGAGATTGCTTTTCTTTTATACTCATACATTATCTATCTATATTTGAGATTTTTATAAAAACGGTATTTTTGAGTTTATGATGTTGATATCTACTGATCATATTTGTGTATCTCTTGTTTTTACGATTAAAACGAGCCAAAAATCACTAAATTCGGATATCGTATGCAAACGTTATGTCAAAAACAGTTTAGTGTTGTGATCCGTCACAAGCATGGTTTTTAAACTCGTACGAGTCACGAGTTGACTCGTACGATTCGCTTCATTTCGATCCAACTCGAGTTGAATCGCATGTCTGAATCGAAACTTCTACTAACTCGTATTTTTGACTTTTTCTTAAATCGTGGACCAGGTCAACCTCTTGTTTTCTACTCGTTTTTAAATGTTTGATAAAAACTCTAAGTAGAAAGGAGTCGTCAGAGATTGAACCTCCGACCTCCTAGTTTGTCCACCTATCAACTAACCACTGAACCACGCTTCCTGTTGTGATTAATATTGAAACTATATATAATTTATAAGTTATTAACGCAACAATTATTGAAAGCTAACACATACTTGTGACATTTGTTAAATGTTTCCCATAATTCAATATTACTTGTAAGAAATATACGTTTCGAAAAAAAACTATGAATCTACGATTCACGATTCAACATACGATTCGATTCTAGAAAATGAAAAAAAACGATTCACGTTTCGATTTACGATTTAAAAACCTTGGTCACAAGTAACTCTTGGGGAACCGATCCTAGTGATAGGTGCAATTGAGGGAACCGATCCTAGTGAGAGGTCCCCATACGAACAAGTGTAAAACTGTTTTGCCCATAACTTCTTCATCCGAGCTCAGAATGACCTCATTCTTTTTGCGTTTGTTTCGTAATTTAATTCCCTACAAGATAGAGGTAATTGCAATACTTGATTTCATGTTGAATATTTATGGTGTATTGCAAATTGGTTTATGGGATGTTTGATTTCGTTTTTACTACCTTAATATTCGATCTCATATATTGTGAACCCTCATGGTTTGGGTGACTTTTTGATTTAGCAGGATTAAGTTCTAGCCTTACTAGGTAGGCTTTATCAAAGGATTGTGAGGGGTTTTGATAGAAACAATATGTGAAAAAGTCACAATATGTTGAATCGGTTTTGGTTTCGCATAAATCATATGTGTTTCGACGGTTTTCAACTTTTGCTTGCAATTGTTAAAACCGGTTTTCAACCTTTCTCTGGTAGAGGTTGATGTGTGTTGTTATTCTTTTGTTCATGCATAAGGATGACAACGTGGTGATATTTTGATATCAATTCTCCCTGGACGAAGATGCAATCATATTGGAGAAGTGGATACGAAATTCGAGGTAACAATCTTGTTACTTAATTTTTTTCCTATTTAAGAAAATCCTGAGTTTATATTATATATATTTATTGCTTTTTCTTAACAAAATTTCGGTTCAATTGATATTTATTCCATGATGTGTGTGTGGATTTGTGTTTCAATTGGTTCCGGTTAAGAAAAACTATTGTTATCTTGCTTTATTGTGTGGTATCAATTGTTTAGGCTTACAAATTTTGGTACAATTGATGTGTGTGTGTATGTGATTCAATTGGTTCCAGTTAAGAAAAACTATTGTTATCTTGCTTTTGTATGGTATCAATCGTTTAGGCTTACAACATTACGGTGCAATTGCGGTGCTTATAATGTCTATGTTGATTCAATTGCTTCCGGTTGAGGTGAATAATTATGCAAGTTGATTTATTTTTGTTTATATGAATTATTTATGGCTTAACGAAATAATATGTGTACGGGATGGGTTGTTTAGTCCAATTCGATTCCGGATAAGATAAACTAAGTAAATTCTGATCTTGGTTAGACTTATCGAAGTGAGGTTTCGGTTATTCAAGTCTAATCGAATGCCTAAACAAGAAATGCTACATAACTAACCTAGTACATGTCTTGTTTAAAATTGAAAGGTCTAAGTTTATGGATAATTAGAACCTGATGAGAAAAATGGATTTTATCTTTATTTTGGTCTTATCGAATTAAGCGGTTGTTTTTGAATAATCGGTTTAGCAAAAGGACTAATATGCTTAGTTGTTTTTTGTTTGATAAACTAAATTGGAAAAATTACTACGGGCAATTATTTAGTTGGTAACATATCAAACTAAGACTACCTATAGTTTCGGTTTTGATATTGGTTATCAGAACATGATGTGTGGAACCCTCGTGCCTAACTCTACAGGTTTGCAAGTCTATTCTGAGATTTGTAAGATTCTTTTCGTGTTGTCCTTTATTTTTTCGTTTCTTTGTCATTTTTGTGACAAAAAGGGGGAGAAATATTTGGAGTAAACGGTGATGCTTGGCATTGATATTTATATTGATTGGCATCGCTAGGGAAAAGAACATTGGTACTTGAATGTTTTTATCTAACGAAAGAGTGAGAGCACAGACTAAGGGGGAGTAACATGTCATATGATTGGTTTAACAAAGATGTGCGGATTGAATATCTACCTATCTTCCTTAGGGGGAGTAATAGCTTTGTTATTATAATGTCAATAACGACATTTTCAAGGATTGAATGTAAGAAAGTTTCACTGTGCTGTTGAATCGGGAATCAAGCGGATTGTAATGAATTATTGTAATTTGTTTATCCATATGATGTAAGAGTTTTGTCACTAAAATTGACAAAGGGGGAGATTGTTAGCGCATGGCTCGGTTGAACCCACCAAGCGTTGGTATGTCAAGTTTGGTTGTCATATTTTAGTGAATCAAAACTCATGTTAAGAGTCGCTTGATTATGTACTAGAGTTAAACTTCGTATAGGTTAGCTTGAAAGTATTAGGATATGAGACATTACAAGTATTGCGAAGACTTGAAGATGTGAAGAAGCAAGGAGCTACAAAGACAACAATCATCATTCCACTTGAGGTTTGTGATATTTGACTTGAACTGTTTCATTCCCTAACGTATCTTTCAAGTCGTGCATATTGAAAACATAACTGCAAAGCATATTTGAACTCTAGATAGACATAGTATTAAGGAATACAATACGAGGTTTATTGCTTAACCATTAAACTTTGTAGATAAGACATCACTATAATCATTTGAATGTTATTGTGATTATGTATGGGTATGAGGTGAGGATTTCATCCTAGGGAACAATGTTTACATGTGTTCTAAGGAAGTAAGTTCATAAACTTGTTTGTGAACCGAAAAGGAAATTGACAGGTGTTATTGGTTTTGTTATTCATTGCATATCTTATGAACAACCAATATGTGTGATAGAGTATAACCGCACACAACTTGTTGTGTTCTTGGTAGAACTGTTCACAAAGGCCTGACTTATGTATTGGTATAACTTTTATTAGTAAAACCGATCTTAAGTAATCACCTGTGGTATGATCGGATTTTGTATGTCTGACCTTGTAAGGGAAAGGGAACCGATCCTTGTAAGGGAAAGGAACCGATCCTAGTAAGGGAAAGGGAACCGATCCTAGTAAGGGGTGCAGTACATCAAAGGGAACCGATCCTTGTATGGGGTGCATCAAGGTTTATAGCAGAAAGGGGAACCGATCCTATGGACATATGCAACACATATAAGTTAGATACCATATATATGTGGGGAACCGATCCTAGTACCTAGTTAACTGAACTTTTGGGAAGCTAGTGTGACTATGCACAATACTCACATGAAGGTAGAACCGAAACTTGTTTTTGGTAGAACCGTAAACCCATGATTGTGATTGAATGTTGGTTTGATCAATCACATAGTTCTTGAAAGTCAGATGAACCAATTCTAAACTTGTTTGGAAGTGTGGCAAATCGGTTTCAAGGTTGTAAGTGTGAAATAGAACTTACAAAGTTAAGATATCGACAAACTTTGAACACGTTCTGTGAATATTTATTTCTATAATTGTTCAAAGATATTCCTTAACGGCTAAGGGAAGAGAATCCCAGGATCGAAACATAAGTAAGTTAAGAATCTTTTAATTAAGGTTATTAATTTCATTTTGTAGGGAAATTACAGAATTAGTAATGTGCATTTACTAATTAGATTTTCGGGAGATTTCGATTGTTATTTTTGGACAGAGCATTTCCAGGAATTATGAAAACCGAATCTGTGCTTGTATGAATATCTTGAGAATATTTTCGGTTTTGGAAATTCCTTGGTGTCCAAACTTCATTGTCTATAAATACACGAAGTTTGCCTTTCTAGCAAACTAATCCTTCGTAATAACAGATTTACTCTTTTGTTGTTGTTACTGGTGTAGCCGCCTATTCGGAGAGGAGAGTAACCTAATTAGGTGAAATCTCTTACGGCCGCTCAATTTAAAGTCTTCTTTGGGATTGAGAATCTCTAACGCGACCTATTGGTGGGAAACTAGATAATTGCGGTTTATCTTTGTTTTCGATTGATTTGATTGACTAACGGTGATTGAAATCTTATTGCACCTAGTTTGTTTATTCTTGAGAATCTTCTATTCTGATATAAGATTCACTCAAACTAGTTCAGAGTTTCGACAGGGATCTTTATACTGTTGTTAGTTCTAAAGACGATCTTGTGATAATCCATTGTTAACAGACTCCGTTCTGTGCGTGATTGATCATAAGAGATTCAAGTGATTGTGTGCAGGTTTTTATTGAAGATTTAAGAAGATTTGAAGACAAGAAGATATTGAAGATCTGACTTGGGTTTTATAATCTTTGGTGTGCACAATACTTGTTTCGGTAAAAGAGGATCCAATTAATAGTCGGTTTATCCTTGTGGTAGATTGGATTGATTAATTGAGTAGATCGGCATCAATACGTTTCCTTGTGATTAAAGGTATTGATTGTCTTAATCTTAAACGATTACCTTTGGGTGATTGAACATAAGATAGATCTAAGGACCCGACGAAGGAGTTTATGTTAAGATAAACATAAGAGCCTTTGTCCGACTCATATCACTTGGTTGAATAGAGTTGATACCAAACATATTTGTTGTTCCTTTACTGTTTGGAATACGAACCAAAGGAATTGTTCCAAGTACGTGACTTATTCACAAGTCGGAGGCGTGGGAATACATACGGAACTAAGTGAACTATAGGGTTAGTTACTTGGTCTCAACTACATGAAGTTAGGTGTAATTTTGTGTAGAGGCTTAATCCTGAGACTATTCAATTTTGGACAAGGTCCCGGGGTTTTTCTGCATTTGCGGTTTCCTCGTTAACAAAATCTTGCTGTGTCATTTACTTTTATTTTCCGCATTATAATTGTTTTATTATAATTAAAGTAAATCACACAAACGTTAATTCCTATTTATTTGATAAGCAATCTTATTGTGTTTGGTTAAGTCCGAACCTTTGTATCAAGTAAACATACTTCGTTGTTGTATTGTCTCGATCTTGTATCCATAGACGATCACACGAAGTGTGAACCGATTAGTTTCATTGTCTCGGCTCAGTCCATAGACAATCACTTTCGGAGAAAGGACTGATAGGTAGGAAAAGTTTTAGCTTGAGGTATATTTGGGTACCCTCGCCTTTTCAGTATGCTACCTCAAGTTTCTTCAGCTTTTGTAGTCTTATCTCTCTCCAATAAAGCAGGTGCAGTAGTTGCTGATCTCTTGGCCTCTTCATGAAGTTCTGAGAAAGTCTGGAACCTGAGATTTTCCAATAAATCTCTGTAGACTGGAATCATTCCATTGATGCACAAATCCACGAGTTATTGCTCTGTGACATTTGGATCATGGCAGTCCAAAGCTTGAACTCTTAACATTTTCACATAATCGTTAGGATGTTCGTTGCTCTTTTGAAACATCCTTCCGAGATCAGAGAGGGTCATTTGCTCTGAAACGAAGAAATACTTTCTGTAGAAAGCATTAACCATTTCTCCCCAACTTTTGATACTTCCTGGTGCGATGTTGTTGTACCAGGTATATGCCCTGCCTTTCAGAGACTTTGAAAATTCCTTCATACGGACAGTATGGTTATGCTCATGTTCACCTAGTGCTTCCAAAAATCGAGAAACATGTTCTCGAGCATTGCCTGTTCCATCATAAAGTGTGAAGGTTGGAGAGGTGTAACCTTTTGGCAGAGGAATCTTTTTGCGTAGCAGCTGGGTATGGAGGTTGGTGACGATGGACAGAAGGCGTTTTATCTTTTCCACGATCCTCCAAAAAGCGTTCCAGGTCTTCACGAGTGATAAAACTGGATGGCTCTTTCGCTGGCGGATTGTCTGTAGCTTTAGGAACTTCCTCATCGCCTACTACATGGATCGGAGTGACCACGGGATCAGCGTCTGAAGACGTTTCTTTAGCTTTTCCTTTCTCCTGAGTTTTCTCTGACATCTTGTCTATAAGAGTATTGAGATAATTTCATAATTCCTTCTGACTGGCAGCCATGTCAGTCTGATTCTTGGCCAGAGTTTCTTACACCTTCATGAGATCACTTATGGTAGGTGGATTTTCTCTGATTTTTTCAGGAGACTGACCGAAGAGTGGATTGTTGATGGTGCCGGTGCCGTCACTTGCAGGGTGATTACTGGAGCACAAGTGCTCGAAGGAGTAGTGGTGGCAGGTTGCGCCGGAGGAGTGGTAGTGGCAGGTTGCGTCGGAGTAGTGGTGTTAGCAGTACCACTAGAACTTGCGATGTTAGGGTCGGGTGTTGAACCCGGATTGGTAACTTAACTAGACCTAAGACCGACCATCTTTGTGAGAATTGATATTGCAACCGAGAGAATGATCTCCCACTGTGGTCGCCAATCTGTAGATGGGGAAAAACGAGTTGCTGGTTTTTACGGAATTGAGGAGACGACCGTGCGGAGGAAACTCCTTGAACCAAGTGAATTGTCAAACCTCATACAGATACACTGCAAGAAGGGAATGCTTTGAATTCGAGAGATCAATCTGTAGGACTCCGGCCTAAACTAAGACAATGGCCGTTACAGAGTCAATTCGGTCACAAGAGAGGATGGATCTATCTGTAGGAGGGAATCTGAGAAATGTGTGGGATCAATGATGATCGAAGGTTGTAGGTTTGTTGTGTATTTTGAGTGAATAAATAAGATAAGCTCTGATTGATTGAATTTGCTCTGTTGAGAGTAATTGCTCAGACGTTGAGATGTTAATCTCTTGTTGTCTGTTTGACGAAAGATTATCTTGTCCTTCAATCATGATTCAGAAACTTATTTATATTGCTAGAATTGTGAAACACCTTGATCCCATGAAGTGTGACGATTCTTTGGAGTCAAAGAGTGGGGAAGTGGAAATCGTGTTAAAACCAGTTGCTCATCGTGCGGAAACTTGGTTGATTTTCCATCCACTACTTTGCTAACTCCTCCAACTGATTGAACGACTTGCTCACATTCTCATCGTGTGTATGAACACACGTGCCATAGACCGCCAAACCAAAACCCTAGTTAATATCCCCCCCATGTAACACGATTGATGTCTCGTTATTGTGTAGCCTGCAAGGCAGACGTGTATTTAGTTATTCAGTTGCTGACTTCATGGGACGATGAGTCCTTGTATTGCTGAGTCGAACATGATTTGCAAATGTTCTGAGACTCATGAATTGAACGTGTCTGTTGAGACAGAGGTACAATTCTCAAGTAAATGTTGATAGTTAAGGTGAGCAAATATTGCTCATTCGATGGATTGTTGAATATTGATAGTTGAACCAATATTCCTTAGTCATCTGAGCAAATGTTGCTCGTTTGATGAATTATTGGTAGTAGGACCAAATAAAATATTAATTTAAAACACTGGCAATTGAACCGAGTATAATTAATAAACATGTTGATCATGGGATCAACGTAAAATTATTAGTGTTTGAATCTGGAATTAAGAACATTGGACTCGAAACCCTAATTCGATCAATTGATGATTTATTAAAAATCAACCACAGAGTGAAGGAGGGACCGGCTACATGGGATGATGGATCGACTATGTAGCGCCCAGATGCTCAAATGAGCAAATACCAAAGTCTCTTGAAGACCAGTTGGTGAAATGATGATTAAATGCTGGTTTAATCATTTATTAAAATAATGCTCGTCTGAGCCTTAGGTTATAAAGCCTAATTAATTATGAAGAGATGAGGGACCAACCAAGGGGTCATGAAATCAGCCCTGGTTGGTCACGGGACCGTATGACTATCGTTTTATGAAATTCCAAAATTGTTTGGAAGAGTTTGAACCTAATGTGAACAAATTAGGTCAAATGATGAAAGTATGAGGGACCGGCCCCTTGCAAGCCAAAGAGCCAACCTTGGTCGGTCAAGGTAATATTCTCATGTCACCCAAAGTGTTCGCGTCTCAATCCTGAGAATTTTGATATTTTCTGGCGTGCATTTGAGCAATCATTTGAGAAAATATGAAGAAATCAAGGTTTTTTTCTCAAACTGAGGAAAATTCATGGGATGAAGGAAATAATAATAATAAATGAAGGAATCATGAAGTGTGGGACCGGCTATGGCCAAGGCATGGCCGGCCGGACAATAAGTCCGGTCCCATAGCACTTTTCCTAATTTTATTATATTTTTCATGATTTTAAAGGAAATATCATAAAATCAAGGAGTTTGTTGAAACCAAGGAGTTTCCTTGAAGTGAAGGAGTTTCCATGAGATGAAGGAAACATAAATAATAATAATAATAATAAAACAAGGGCGTGTGGGACCGGTTAGGGCATGACCGGTCGGCTGGGCCCGGTCCCATGAGTTTTCCCTAATTTATGTATTATTTTCATGATTTGAAGGAATTTTCATAACTTGAAGGAAATATCATGAAATCAAGGAATTTCATGGGATGAAGGAAATAAAATAATAAGGAATGCAAGGCGTGGGACCGGACACAACTAGGGCATGACCGGCCGGCTAATGGGCTTGGTCCCGCACACCTTTCCTAATTAATTGTTATTTCCTTGATGTGAAGGAAACACCATAAAACTGAGGAGTTTCTTTGAAACGAAGGAATTTTGTTCAAATGAGGGGATTTTCATGAGGTCAAGGAAAATAATAAAAATATGATAATTGGGCGTGGGACTGGCCACGGCACGACCGGCCGGCCGGTGGGCCCAGTCCCCTAGCGTCTTGATTAATATTTTATTATTTATTATTTTCTTCCTATTTTGCATAGGTTCATCGTTTCTTCGTATTTTGAAATGCTCGTTCGTGCATTCAGGTGCTCGTTAGTGCATTATTGCTGAGTACACTTGCACCATTTTAGTCGGGGCTTACTTGATAGTGGCTCAGATACCCATGTGTTGAATATTTATTACTAACCCATGGAATTCTGCTGGGAAGAACCATGAATTGAAGTAACGAAATATTATGAATACATAGAATATTTTCCAGGGATTCAGTTAATGAATCTAATGATTTAGGAATAATTAATTGATGGCTCTATACTAGTACGATCGTCTAGGAGCATTAATTATTCAGGAATTGAATGATGTGAGCTTGTTGAAGCGTCATATTTCTTCTTATATAGTCAGGGAAAACATTGTTACATCCTGAAGACGTTATTGCTCTATACTAACAGGCAAGCTGTCTAGGAGCCGTCCAATCTTTCGATTCTATATAGAAGTAATTACTGAAATTTCTCAGCATTTATGAGATATGTCGTTGCCTCAGCTGAGAGACTGCACATCCATATATGCTCTGAGAGATAGTATTCTCAGTCAGAGGTTCTTGCAGCACGAGCTTTCATGCTTTCAATGAGAGACATGAGCCTCAATACTCGTCTGATTGCTGGATCAGTAGTATGTACAATTATGGTTTTACGATTTTATCCCTTGTCGAAAATCCACCATCTACACCTTGATGTCCTTTGGTAAACTTGGTATATCTAATCTTTGTCCCTCAACGATTGAGAATTCTCGTTGGAATCATGAGTTTGCGAATTGGTCTATTATCTTGTATTGGAAACTCAAAGTCTCGACATTTATGGGTTTATCATACATCAAATGTTGTCGATGACGTCTACCAACAAGAAGTTAGGATTTCCTTGCTTGATTGGGCGAATTTGTCGTGCTTTCTCTATAGATCCGATTGGGAACTCTATTGGTACTCCCAATCTAGTTCGCCCTTGCACCTTCAGTCGTATGAAGGAGAATGCTTGCAAGAGACAAAGAAGCAACACACTTGATGGCTCGTATGATTCCTCCTCCATGAATCTTCTTCATCAAATTCACAAAGATGTTTGCAAGATTAGTGCCAAAGTAAGGTGTGTTCAAGAACAATTACTTGTAATTGCTACTAAGTTCCAGATATCAAGGATGACATGGATAGAATTTAAGCCACTCTTATGGTGTCTGATGATGAAGATGTTGACTAGTCTTTCCATGTCTTATTGCTTGTGATTTCCCCTTGACTTTAGGAGTTGTTTTTTGATTTATTATGTCTAGGAAACTTCTTATGAGAATTTATTTCTTATGTTTTTAGAAGGATGTAGTAGCAGGAATTCCCACACTACACCCCTTACTCGATTTTGCTTAATTAATCCATTAGAAGATGTAAGATCAAGAACATTTATTGATTGAATTCATGAAGTGTTTACACAGGAAAGTAGAATTACACTTAGAAGTTAAAACACTCTTAAACTTTCTCTCTCCTAATGACTTGCCTAACAATTCCAAAAAGATCTCCCTCTCTTAAAGACTCATCTCACCCTTTATATAGGGTAATACATAGTGGATGACAGCTAAGCTACCCTTTATTTTCGGGAATGTCCCGCGAAGTGTCGCAGATGCACAAACATTCGCTCTCGCGACACTTAACCCTCGCCAGTCTCTCGTCTTCTTTATGTTTTGCCGGTCGTTATTCATTGCGTCGTTTATTTTAGCTCCTGCGACTGCCTCGCGACAGCGTCGTTTATTAATCCCGCGAGTCTTGTACGTTGCGATATTATGATCCTACATCTTGCCTCTTTTTCCTTAAATATTGCTTGAAGAGCGATCTTTAAGGAAAAAATCTGTTGTGGTAGCAATCTTTGATTTTTGTTGATGAAGGAACGAGCGAGGAAGAATACTGGACTTGAAAAGTACGTGACTTGCCTCTATTGTTTTGCGCGGTTCAAGCTTCTTTGAGATATATACGAAGTATCGTCTCCCATCACTCCTCTTACTTCTCTGCGAGGAGGAGTATCATAAAAGTTTTTATAATATTCTTGCTGCGATCGCTTATCTTTATCTGTTTGAGTTTTGTACTTTTACACGGATTTTGATTATTAATGTCTTTTCTCGACACGTCTCTTTCAACCGCTTATTCTTGACCATTCATGTCTCTTCGCATTAAATGACCTCGTTTTTCTCGAGGATCTTTTTCCTATATATAGTTTTCTTTTCCCCTCCTTTTCATTCTTTAATTTCTCTGCAACCTTTCTTTGACTCTCTCCTTCCGCAATTTGCGCCTCACGCTCCGCAAATCTTTTCTTCATCCTTTCTAGCGCCGATCTTAATCTTCAATCTTCCATCCATTCCCATACTTGATAAATGGCTTTCATCATCGTGCATACAAAACTTCTTTTGAAGAAGTTCAACAGTTTGCTCGAGAAGGGTTTTACTCTATCAACCATTCCCGATCAAGAACCTTCATCTATTCTTTCGCAAAGCTTTTCTGCGATCATCAATGTGATGATCAAAAGATTATAGTCTCGCTCGGTCGCCTTCTCGCCGGGACTTCGATAGGTGTAGAATACACCTAATTTACTATCTAGTAGTTTATGCTTTCTTTGCTATTTTTCTTGTAAATTATGTATTTTACGCTTGTTTTGAGTTTTGTAGCTACTTTGGAGTCGCACGGAGGAAAAGAAGAAGAAATCACCCAAATTAAGTCAAAAGGGCAAAAAGGTCATTTTACGGGCGAACATTATCCGGAGCCCAGTAGTGGTTAAGGGGCTCTCATCCAGGGTACCCCTTATCAATCAGCAGTGGGTGTTATTAACACTGGGTAGCCCTTATCCAGAGGATGGTCATGCTGGGTAGCATCCAATTGGGTCGGTCCTAACCGTACCCGGATCCAAACCCGACCCGGATCCGTGTCATTTAAACCTAAACCTGAAATCGAGACTATCTCTCAATCATTCAGTTTCAATTCCTTTGTCTGAAAATAAGAAAGAAAGCAGTCAGGGCTGCTGCCATTAATCGATCGAGAGAGAACGAGTTGCGGCTGTTATCTCAAGAACAGATCGGGAAATTAACGGAAATCGAGAGCTGATGAAACCAGAAATTGAGAGAGATTAGACAGAAGATGAAATGGGTTTGCTGTTGGGGGATCGAGGATTTGATTTGAATTGTTGATGTCGAGATTAGTCTGTTGGAAGAACAAATCAGAGATAGGGTTAGACCTGATGCTGCAATCAATAGAGAGATTGGGGTTTGCTCCTGACGAAGAAGATGGAGGAAGAAGATGGTGGAATTTGATGGATTCGTTGAAGGAGTGGAAGCTCAGAGAGGAGGAATCAAAGTGGGTTTGAGCTTAATTTGAGAACCAGAAGCTAGTGCTGTTGCTATTGGCTAAAAGGAGATGGGTTCTGGCACTGTTGGTATGGGTTGTGATGTTAGAGTTGTGAATCTGAGATGATAAAGATTGATGATTATTGATGGAGTTTAGCTCGATTTTGAAGTTTGGGTTAAGTTCAGATGCTGTTAGTGGTGATGATATGGCAGCAAATATGGCATTGTGAAGTGATTAGGTGGTATATGGCTGTAATAGGGTTGGCTGAGAGCATGGCATGAACTGTGGTGCTATATTGCAGTTGCAGTTGGATGCAATACTGCATTTGGGAGATGATCTGGAGCAGTAGCTGAGTTCAGGGAGGAATAGCTGGAGGCAAAAAGGGTATTGAACTGATGTGGTTGATTGGGTATGTGATGCAATTTCCAGTGAGGTTGTGAGCTGAGCAGCTGTAGGTGTTATTGTTGCTAGGGTACAGGTTGAACATTACAGCTGAGATTGGAATTGAATGTGGAGATGAGTTTCAGGTGGATGTTCTTGCTCAGAAGGAGTCTGTGGGTGTGGTGTGATTGTTTACAGAGTTGTGGTTATGCTAGGATGGCAGGATGGATGCTGTTGGTTGATTGTTAATGAAGCTTGAAAGGCTAACAGGCAGAGGCTATGGTAGAGTGCTGCTCATGAATGGAGTTGTTGGTACAGGGCATGGTTAAGTTCTGTGTTGATGGCTACAATGGGTACAATGAGCTTAGACTGAGCAGATGGAACTGGAGTTGCAGAAGAAGCTCAACAGGGTTGAAGTAGGCAGTGAAGGCAACAGAAAAGCAGATCTGATGAAGGAATTGTGGTTTTGGCAGTTACAGCTTTGTAGTGAAGTGCATTGTTGTTGCCAGTGGGGATTTTGGGAAGTGCAGTGAAGTTGGTGCTGTGATGAGTCTTTGTGGCACTGTGAATGTGAATGTGAATGCCGGATCACAGGTGCAGGTGGACTGTGAGGTGGTTTGATGCAGGTGGGAACTTATGCTGGGATTGGCAGTGCAGCCCAGAAGGTCATTGCAGGGAAGTAGGAAGTGATTGAAGTGCACTGGATTGGAGATTAAAGTGGCCTGAGTTGTATTGATGGAATTGGAGTGGTGGCAGGGCTTGCAAGACAATTTTGGAGCTGTGATATGATGAGATGAAAGGAATTACAGCAAGGATTTCATGGGTTTAAGTTGCCAGAACTGGGGATTTGCAGGCATGAGCTAGCATTGAGAGTCAGCAGGAATGTAGCAGTTACGGGGAGAGGCTGTGATAGTGTGACTCTGGGGGTAAAGTGGTTGTGCTTGGCTAGGGAGCAGTGGCACGAGATGAAGGTGGTCTTTGAGACAAGTGAGCTCGGGGCTGTTAATGCCGCTTGTGAGTTATTCGGTGCGGGATGAGATGGATGGAATAGCCATGGCCATGATGGTCTGGTCATGCACAATGATTGTGCCGCAACAAAAAGTTTTGGCCTGTGCAAAGTGGCCTGGCTAGGGACCAGTCAGCCGAGTTAGCTAGCTGACCTGGGCTCCGACTCGATGACTCACTCCTTGACCGTTGACTAACAGTTGACCTGACAGTTGACCGTTTGACCGTTAGTCCTAACTGAGGACCGGACGGAATATTCCATCGAATATTCTCTCGACGGAGAAATTTCATGGCCGGCGGCGACGTTTTCCGGCCAAATTCGCCATAATCCCGCTTTTCCGGCGAGCAAAATTCCAGAATTTTCTATGGACCTCTCTCATGGGTGTGAAGACTTGGGCTAGGAATTGGATGGAGAATTGGATTCAAATTTGGAAAGAGAAGGTGGAAGAGAAGAGAAAGACTTGAATTTGGAAGTTGAATTGCAAAAGGAAAAGGATTCTAATCCTTGGAAGAATTGGAGAATATTGAAGCCTATAAATAGAGAAGTTTTCTACAACTTCTACACACCTCTCTACACACACATCACTTGTGTTTTTGCTTGCTTTTCTAAGATTTTTCTTTTTAATTATTTGTGTGAATTTGAAACTTCTTCTTTTAATAATTATTAATTGTGTGAATTTCAAAAACATGAGTAGCTAAATTTCTTTTTGATTGAGGATGAATTCCTAGTTCTTAACATGATTTGAGTTTTTGTTTTCAAATTCTATCTTGAGATTTTTCACATGATTATCGATTGTTTTTACTAATAGGAGTGATCTTAAAGACACTCATGATTGATTGATAGATTGTTTGGAGTGCACGCTAAATTGATTTGTTAATTCGATCTAAAGCTAGTGAAAGTTAGGAGATAAGTAATCGTTTCTTGACTCTTTACATAAGTAGCAAACACGAGACCTTGCATGGAGGGATTCCGGGTGGAGCAATTGTGTGTAGAAACAACGTTAGCAAGTAGACCTTGAGCTAAGAGTCTAACTACTAATATCAACCTAAGAAATTCATAAAACTTAATGCATGAGCCAAGTTACATCTAGGTTGAGCTAATTCTAGGTGGCTTGGTGATTAGAATCCGGTAGTCGAGAACTTCCGTGTCCGGTGATACAAGGAATTTAGGGTTTAGCACTCGAGCTAGCTGCTTTACCTACGGTTGGTGATAATTTGTGACTAATAACAAGTAGAATAGAACATAACTTGATTCATTGTTTCGTAACGAAGAAGGATTCCTTGATCTTTCTCTCTTATTGTTTTCATCTTTCAACTTTCGATTTTAATTGCTTTGTTTATTTTTATTTTGCTTTTTACACCCCCCTTTCGTGACAACTTTTACAACTAAGATCTCTTGCTCCTCGTGGGAACGAACTTGACTTCCATTATATTATTTTTAATTGAGTGGAAATTTTGAATTAATTTGATTGCACCTACGACACGCATCAAATTTTGGCGCCGTTGCCGGGGAGCAACGGGCGATTTTTTAGTTGTTTTTATTTTTCTTTTTGTTTTTATTATTGCTTTGTTAGATTCTTTACCGTATCTAACTTAGTTTGTGAGAATCTTGTTTCAGGTGTTATACCTTTGGTGAATGCTAAAAGGGGGTAGACCGAGTCCAATACGTCTTCGATCCTAAGCACTCAATTAAAGGATTTCATTCGAGCGATTAACACTCCACTTTCTCCTTCTTCATCAAGTGATTCGGACATAGAGGAAGAAACAATGGCTGATCGTACACTCAAGGACCTAGCTTCTCACAAGCTTGACACACAACAATGGTGTATCCAAACTAACTCAACTTTCGAGATCAAGCCGGGGTTGATTAGAGAGTTACCAAAGTTCCATGGTATGGTGAATGAGGACCCAAACAAACATCTTATGGACTTCTATACCATAGTTATGGCCATGCTTCCACCGAATACCAATGCGGATGGAGCAATGTTGAAAGCTTTCCCGTTTTCTTTGGCGGGTAATGCTAAGGAATGGTTATATTATTTGCCTTCCGAAGTATCACAACATGGAATGGGATGAAGAAACTTTTCCTCGAGAGATATTTTCCCGCATCCAAAGCTACTCAAATTCGCAAGGAGATTTGTGGATTGAAACAACAAGTGGGAGAGTCATTGTATGAATGTTGGGAGCGATACAAGAGGTTGGTGGCAAGCTGTCCACACCATCAATTTAGTGACGTTATGATACTCCAATACTTCTATGAAGCTCTCCACCAAGTGATAGGTCTCTTCTGACGCCGCGGGTGGTGGTGCACTAATGAACAAGACTTTGACCGAAGCTAGAGAGTTGATTGAAAGTATGGCGGCAAACTCGCAACAATTCTACACAAGGGATGAACCAACGGTTAGGCGAGTGCATGAAGTTAGTGATTCGTCATCGCATCTTGATCAAAGGATGAGTAACATGGAGATTATGATTCAAAGGATGGCCGCGGTAATTATTCCGGATAATGAGACCGAACAAGTGAATGCTTTATACCCGAATCAAAGGCCAAGGTACGATCCATACCGAATACTTACAATCCCGGTGGAAGGATCATCCCAACTTTAGTTATGCAAACAAGCAAGCGGCGGCTCCTAATCCATATGAGCAACAAGGTGGTTTCCAACAATCACGTTTCCAACCTCAACAACCTCAACAACAATTCCAACCTCAAGTGAAAGAACAAGGATCTTCAATTGATGATAAGCTTAATGTCATGATGCAAGGTATTACGTCATTGTTTCAACAAAGCCAACAAAAGACCGATTCGGCCATCAAGGATTTACAAACTCAAATGGGACAATTGGCGACCGATGTGAATTTATTGAAATCTCAAGCATCCACAACACTTCCTTCACAACCATTTGTGAATCCAAGAGAGAATGTTAATGCGGTTACTTTAAGAAGTGGAAGGCAAGTGGAGGGTCCAAGCTATCATGAGGAAGTTAGTGAAGAGGTAGTCAATGACAAGGAGGAAACCGCATCAAAGGAGAATTCCACACCAAACGACCAATCCAAGGAACCGGTTTCTACTTTCACTACTCCACCTCCTTTTCCTAGTCGTTTTGCTAAATCCAAGAAAGCTCAAGACATGGATTTGGGATATCTTCAAGGAAAATTGAAATCATAGAAGCTCTTCGTCAAATTCCTCGTCATGCAAAGTTCTTAAAGGAGATGTGCATGAAGAAGAAAAGGTTGAAAGGGAATGAAGTCATGAGTGTGGGGGAGAATGCTTCGCGTTTATTCTCAAGAAACTCCCACCAAAATTAAAGGACCCCTGTAGTTTCAATATACCTTGCACAATTGGTAAAACAAGGTTTACTCGAGCTTTGCTAGATTTGGGAGCGCTCTGCTAATGTTATGCCTTCCTCGATTTATGATTCTTTGAATCTCGGTCCTCTTAAGGAGACCGGGTAGTTCTTGAACTTGCTAACCGATCTAATGTTTACCCGAAAGGGATTGTTGAGAATGTTTTGGTGCAGGTTAATAAGCTTGTTTTTCCGGCCGATTTCTATGTCTTAGACATGAATGATGAGAATTCTTCCAAGTCTACACCTTTGCTTTTGGGTAGACCATTCTTGAGTACCGCCGCACAAAGATTGATGTCCAAAATGGCACCTTGACTATGGAGTTTGATGGTACACTCATCCACTTCAATATCTTTGAGACAACGCGATACCCTAGTGATGTGAAATCATGTTTTCCCGTGAAAGAGATTGATCCGGCTAATGAATCTTGCAAGAGCTAAGTATGGCCGTCGACTTTAAAACAAGCGCTTAATGGGAGGCAACCCATCGGTTTTGTATTTCTTATCCTTTTGCTTTTTGTTATTTCTTTTTCTTGTTTCTTATCATGTTAAAATTTCCCACCTTGACTTTCCTAGGAGGATTCAATTACATTGAGGACAATGTAAGGTTTAAGTGTGGGGAGTGGTTAAGCATGTTTTTAAAACAAAAATTACAAAAAAATGAAAAAATTTTGAAAAAAAAAAAAAGTTTTACTTAAAAATTCCAACTTTTAAAGATTTTAGAGTCACTAGCATACTTCTAGGTATGTTTACATAGAGATTTTGACCGACATAATTGAACTTGGAAATGTTAGAGAACTACATTCGGATTTCTTGTTTGTTTGAGTGTTAAATAATGGATTTAATCATGCCTGTGATGCGAATTTGGTGCAGTGGAGAAGTGCGTTATTAGAGTTGCCGATCAATCATTAGTGGAGACTACCCGTATTCATATCATGAGAGGCACCGACCAGAAATTCTTCCATCTACTAAAGAGCTTCTTTTGAGTGTGTGTCACCGTAAGTTAATTCCGGTAGAATGGTGAGCTACCCAACCTCCCACCACTAAAAGCACTACTCTTTGATCTCTTGAGTGCTAATTTTGTCAATCATGAGGGTGACGTCCATGGATGAAAGCTTCCTTCTTGTAGTTCGATTTGCGCTAGCACCATTCTCTCTCGCGACAACAACGGATCCATAGAAACACATTCATCATCAACAAGGAGCGACATCAAAATCTACAAGGAAAGTTGGAAAAGTTTAAGGTTTACAAGCAACTGAACGAGAAAAAGAGCAAATTTCAAATACAAGTAAAGCAACATACAAAGAGCTGGATTTTACATATATGTTGAAGACTTACAATACAATGAGGTAATTTTATATTCAAGTATGAAGACTTATTCATGAAAGCGAAGAAAATTAAAAGGTGAGAATTTTTGAAGTTTATGATTTCAAGACGATACAAGTTGTGAAGAATCAAGCGGTAAAATACTTCTTCCACGGCCATGGTTTATTTTGTATTTAATTTCTCTTGTTTCAAAAAAAAAAAAAAAAAAAAAAAAAAAAGAAAAAAAAAAAAAAGAAAGAGAAAACAAGAGAAATATTTGTTTTGTTAATAAGCCGTGGGGAAGGAAAATATATAAGGAAGTTTCAAGCGACAAGGATTTTAAGGTAAAAGAGTTATAAATTGTTAAGGATTTATGAAATTCAAGGGTTTATCATCAATAGTTGAAACCGAAGACGAAGACCAAGATCAAGACAAGGAGCTAAGACGTTTCTATTGGATGCCGTGAGAGTGGTGTTATCATAATTGGCGATCGGATGTGAAGGTGAGTAAGTGATTTGAAGACAAAGAAGATTTCTTATTTGAGTTCATAATCTTTGAAGTACACAAAACTTGATCGGTTGGGGATCCAACTATAATCGGTTTATATTTTGATAGATTGGATTGATTAGTTGTGTAGATCGGCATAAATACATTTCTTTGTGATTCATAGTATTGATTGCATAGTCTAAACAATTACTTTGGTAGTTGTTGATAGATTGATCTAAGAACCCTGACAAAGTGATAGGTGTAGAATACACCTAATTTACTATCTAGTAGTTTATGCTTTCTTTGCTATTTTTCTTGTAAATTATGTATTTTACGCTTGTTTTGAGTTTTGTAGCTACTTTGGAGTCGCACGGAGGAAAAAAGAAGAAGAAATCACCCAAATTAAGTCAAAGGGCAAAAAGGTCATTTTACGGGCGAACACTATCCGAGCCCGGTAGTGGTTAAGGGGCTCATCCAGTGGTACCCCTTATCAATCGCGATGGGTGTTATTAACACTTGGGTAGCCCTTATCCGAGAGGATGGTCATGCCGGGTAGCATCCGGTGGGTAGGTCCTAACGTGCCGGATCCAAACCTTAACCGGATCCGTGTCATTTAAACCTAAACCTGAAATCGAGACTATCTCTCAATCATTGATTTCAATTCCTTTGTCGAAAATAAGAAGAAAGCGATCGAAATTGCTTTGCCATTAATCGATCGAGAGAGAACGAGTTGCTGCGTTATCTCAAGAACAGATCGGGAAATTAACGGAAATCGAGAGCTGATGAAACCAGAAATTGAGAGAGATTAGACAGAAGATGAAATGGGTTTGCTGTTGGGGGATCGAGGATTTGATTTGAATTGTTGATGTCGAGATTAGTCTGGTTGGAAGAACAAATCGGAGATAGGGTTAGACGATCTGCCGCAATCAATAGAGAGATTGGGGTTTGCTCCATCACGAAGAAGATGGAGGAAGAAGATGGTGGAATTTGATGGATTCGTTGAAGGAGTGGAAGCTCGGAGAGGAGGAATCAAAGTGGGTTTGAGCTTAATTTGAGAACCGTGAAGCTAGTCTTTTGCTATTGGCTAAAAGGAGATGGGTTAAAGCGCTTTGTTGGTATGGGTTGTGATGTTAGAGTTGTGAATCTGAGATGATAAAGATTGATGATTATTGATGGAGTTTAGCTCGATTTTGAAGTTTGGGTTAAGTTCAGATGCTGTTAGTGGTGATGATATGGCAGCAAATATGGCATTGTGAAGTGATTAGGTGGTATATGGTCATTTGTAATAGGGTTGGTGAGAGCATGGCATGAAGCTGTGGTGCTATATTGCAGTGCGAGTTGGATGCAATCCGCATTTGGGAGATGATCTGGAGCGATAGGCGAGTCGGGGAGGAATAGTTTGGAGGCAAAAGGGTATTGAAGCTGATGTGGTTGATTGGGTATGTGATGCAATTTCCGGTGAGGTTGTGGTGAGCAGTTGTAGGTGTTATTGTTGCTAGGTACGGGTTGAACATTACAAGTGAGATTGGAATTGAATGTGGAGATGAGTTTCAGTGGATGTTCTTGCTCGAAGGAGTCTTGTGGGTGTGGTGTGATTGTTTGAGTTGTGGGTTATCTTTGGATGGATGGAAAATAGCAGTTGAATGTGTTGTTACAGGGTTGAATGATGCCTGTGAGCTGCATAGTGTTGCTGTGTTGTTTATGCTCAGATGGCAAGTTTGGGTATGAGACATTGAACCCAGGAAGAGAGTTGTACAGATGGTGCTTCTGTTGTGGGTATTTGGGCAGTGGTTTCAGCTGGGCTGGCTCTGGTGGAGTTGCAGGAGGTCTGAGCTGCTAAAGAGATGGGTTGTGACATTGCTGCTATGAGTGAAGCAAGACTAGTGTGACACCACAGGCTTGAAGCAAGAATGAGCTGGTGGCATTGGCATGAGAATGATGGAATTGCCAGGGCCATGATGGTTGGCTAAGGCACTGGATTGCACAAGGATTGTGCAACACAGCACAAGCCTGTGCAATGGCCTGGCAAGGTGGCAAAGACCCTGACTCGGTTCTGATTCATCTGACTCGGTCGATTTGACCCGATTTGACTCAGCTAAACTCTCTTTTCTCCTTGACCCGTTGACTAACGTTGACTGACGTTTGACCTGTTTGACCGTTAGTCCTAACGGAGGACCGGACGGAATATTCGTCGAATATTCTCTTGACGGAGAAATTTCCAGGTGGCCGACGGCGACGTTTTCGGCCAAATTCGGCCATAATCGAGTTTTCCGGCGAGCAAAATTCCAGAACTTTCTATGGACTTCTCTCATGGGTATGAAGACTTGGGCTAGGAATTGGATGGAGAATTGGACTCAAATTTGGAAAGAGAAGGTGGAAGAGTTGAGAAAAGCTTGGATTTGGAAATTGAATTGCAAAAGGAAAAGGATTCTAATCCTTGGGAGATTTGGAGAATTTTGAAGCCTATAAATAGAGAAGTTTTCTACAACTTCTACACACATCTCTACACACACAATTCTCTTCTTTTCTTATTCTTTGTGTGAACTCTTTTAACATGAGTAGCTAATTTTATTGATTGAGGATGAATTCCTAGTTGTTAAACATATGATTTGAGTTTTTGTTTTCAATTCTATCTTGAGATTTTTCACATGATTATCGATTGTTTTTACTAATAGGAGTGATCTTAAAGACATTCATGATTGATTGATAGATTGTTTAGGTGGCCAACTAAATTGATTTGTTAATTTGATCTAAAGCTAGTGAAAGTTAGGAGATAAGTAATCGTTTCTTGACTCTTTACATAAGTAGCAAACACGAGACCTTGCGGAGGGATTCCGTGGAGCAATTGTGTGTAGAAACAACGCTAGAAAGTGAACCAAGCGAACCGAGTTTAACTACTAGTACTAAACCTAAATTCATAAATCTTAATGCATTCGGGAATTACATCTTGTAAGCGGACCTCGGGGTGGTTCTTTTGAATAGAATCGATAACTAAGCGGACTGTTACTCAGTGAAATTAGGGATTTTGGGGCTAGCTAAGCGGACCTGCTATCCTACGGTTGGTGATAATCTGTGACTAATAACAAGTGGAAAAGAACATAACTTGATTCATTGTTTCGTAACGAAGAAGGATTCCTTGATCTCGTCTCTCTTATTGCTTTCAACTTTATCTTTTAATTGTTTTGTTTATTTTTATTTTGCTTTTTACACCCCCCTTTCGTGACAATTTTTACAACTAGAATCTCGTGCTCCTCGTGGGATCGACCTTGACTACCCTATATTACTTGTTAATTAGGTAGTAAAGTATTAATTAATTTGTTGTGGTTACGACACGCATCAAATTTTGGCGCCATTGCCGGGGGCAACGGATGATTTTAGTTGTTTTTATTTTTCTTTTTGCTTTATTCTTGCTTTGTTGGATTCTATTCCGTATCTAACTTGGTTTTTAAATCTTATTTCAGGTCTTAGGTTTTCCATGTACGGTGGACAAGAGCAAGCATATTACAACAATCAATACGGTTTTCAACCTCAACATTATGTCAACTTCCAACCATCCTTAGGATATAGACTTTATGGATATTCTCATACATATCAACAACCTTATGACGGGTATGTAAGTGAACAATCATCAGGAAGGGAGGATAGTTATGCTTCTAAATCTATGTATGAACTCCTTGGTGCGAAGCAACCTAGTTTGAGGGAACTTGAGAGAAGGTTCTATCAATTGATCGATGAGGGCATAGCATCGGATGAAGAAATTTTTGAAGCTAAAAGATCTTTAAGAATAGAGCGTGAAAAACGTTATTATATGGGTTACGATGATGATTTTGAACCTTATGAAAATTATTGTAACATGGATAAAGTTATTCCAACTCCGGATCATAATAACGATCCTTCACCTATTCAAAAGGAGGAGATTGGGTGTGACTTACCTATTGTTGTAAACGAAGTAACACCCGCACAAGAAGATCTTACAATCTATACCGATGAGAATCACTTTAGTGAATGGCCCGATTCCGATGATGAGAATGTTGAAGAGATGATACTAGAGGATGAAACCACATTCATTGATTTTGTGGAAGACCCAATTGAACTTGCGAATGATTTTAATGATACCGAGACTATGGTTAAGGTAGAAAACGACGAAGAATGGTTGCAAGGTTTAATAGAGGACCACGATATACATGAGGTAAGTAGTTCACTTGAATTTTTTAAGGATGAAGAGGATTCTATAATACAAGAGAGTGTGAAAGGTTTGTCTAACCCTTTGCCTATTGATTCTTCTCCTTTACCTCTTATTGGTTTGAATGTATGTGCTTCGACGGTATTTTTGGATGATTTTGTTTCTAAATATCCACCATTGGAAACACTTGATGCTAACACTATGCAGGTTTGCCAAGAGGAATACATGGAAGTTCCCGAATTCTATGTTCTCTATACACTTCCAAGTGTGGACGAGAATAAGTGTGGGGAAATTTCTATCGAGCGATAATTTCACTATTGTTTTCTTGTGCTAATATTTGTATGGAGTTATTGTTTTCAAAACGGGTATTATGGGTGGATCCTCAAATTTTCAGATTGTTAGTATATGGGAATGAATCTTGCAAGAGCCAAGTCGGGCCGTCGACTTTAAAACAAGCGCTTAATGGGAGGCAACCCATCGGTTTTGTATTTCTTATCTTTTTGCTTTTTGTTATTTCTTTTTCTTGTTTCTTATCATGTTAAAATTTCCCACCTTGACTTTACTAGGAGGATTCAATTACATTGAGGACAATGTAAGGTTTAAGTGTGGGGGAGTGGTTAAGCATGTTTTTAAAACAAAAATTACAAAAAAATGAAAAATTTTAAAAGAAAAAAAAGTTTTACATAAAAATTCCAACTTTTAAAGATTTTAGAGTCACTAGCATATTTCTAGTTATGTTTACATAGAGATTTTGACCGACATAATTGAACTTGGAAATGTTAGAGAACTACATTCGGATTTCTTGTTTGTTTGAGTGTTAAATAATGGATTTAATCATGCGGTGATGCGAATTTGGTGCAGGGAGAAATGCGTTATTAGAGTTCTTGATCAATCATTAGTGGAGACTACCCGTATTCATATCATGTGAGGCACCAGACCAGAAATCTTCCATCTACTAAAGAGCTTCTTTTGAGTGTGTGTCACCGTAAGTTAATTCCGGGTAGAATGGTGAGCTACCCAACCTCCCACCAATAGAAGCACTACTCTTTGATCTCTTGAGTGCTAATTTTGTCAATCATGAGGGTGACGTCCATGGATGAAAGCTTCCTTCTTGTAGTTCGATTTAAGTTAGCACCATTCTCTCTCGCGACAACAACGGATCCATAGAAACACATTCATCATCAACAAGGAGCGACATCAAAATCTACAAGGAAAGTTGGAAAAGTTTAAGGTTTACAAGCAACGGAACGAGAAAAAGAGCAAATTTCAAATATAAGTAAAAGCAACATACAAAAGAGCGGATTTTACATATATGTTGAAGACTTACACTACAATGAGGTGATTTTATATTCAAGTATGAAGACTTATTCATGAAAGCGAAGAAAATTAAAAGGTGAGAATTTTTGAAGTTTATGATTTCAAGGCGATACAAGTTGTGAAGAATCAAGTGGTAAAATACTTCTCCCACGGCCATGGTTTATTTTTGTATTTAATTTCTCTTGTAATTTCAAAAAAAAAAAAAAAAAAAAAAAAAAAGAGAAAAACAAGAGAAATATTTTAATGAGCCGTGGGGAAGGAAAATATATAAGGAAGTTTCAAGCGACAAGGTTTTTAGGTAAAAGAGTTATAAATTGTCAAGGATTTATGAAATTCGAGGGTTTATCATCAATAGTTGAAACCGAAGACGAAGACTAAGAAGATCAAGACGAGGAAGACGTTTCTATTGGATGCCGTGAGAGTGGTGTTATCATAATTGGCGATCGGATGTGAAGGTGAGTAAGTAATCTCATCCTCAATAATATATGATTGATTTCCTTTCTTAGAGATCGTCAGAAAAATGGTTTTTCAAAATATTAAAAGATGTGGGTTTTTCAAAATTTCGGAAGTTATCCTTCCCACCATTCAACGTGTCGCAGGATTCTCTCTTCATTCCTACCTGCACACATGTGAGAACCATAAAAAAGCTGTCTTTTTGAGTGCAATTATCATAAAATCTTATTTGGTGAGGCGAAGTCGGCGAAATGCTTATTGATCGTTTCTCAAACACGCGTTCTCTCATTATGGTGTGGTTATTTCTCACTCAACATTTAAGAACGAGAATATGTTCTTTAGTATTTCTAACTTCTTAATACTAGCATGCAGAAATTCTATGTCCTCATAACTCTTTGGATGCTTGTGACACTTTGAACGCTTTGAAGTTGTGAGTTTTTAGTTTGATTTGCTCGAGGACTAGCAAAGTCTAAGTGTGGGGAATTTGATAGGTGTAGAATACACCTAATTTACTATCTAGTAGTTTATGCTTTCTTTGCTATTTTTCTTGTAAATTATGTATTTTACGCTTGTTTTGAGTTTTGTAGCTACTTTGAGTCGTACGGAGGAAAAGAAGAAGAAATCACCCAAATTAAGTCAAAAGGGCAAAAAGGTCATTTTACGGGCGAACACTATCAAGAGCCCAGAGTGGTTAAGGGGCTCTCATCCGGGGTACCCCTTATCAATCAGCGATGGGTGTTATTAACCTTTGGGTAGCCCTTATCCAGAGGATGGTCATGTTGGGTAGCATCAATTGGGTAGGTCCTAACCGTGCCGGATCAAACCCGACCGGATCCGTGTCATTTAAACCTAAACTGAAATCGAGACTATCTCTCAATCATTCAGTTTCAATTCCTTTGTGCGAAAATAAGAAAGAAAGCGATCGGGCTCTTTGCGCCATTAATCGATCGAGAGAACGAGTTGCGATTTGTTATCTCAAAACGGTCGGAAATTAACGGAAATCGAGAGTGATGAAACCGAGAAGTGAGAGAGATTAGACGAGAAGATGAAATGGGTTTGCTGTTGGGGATCGAGGATTTGATTTGAATTGTTGATGTCGAGATTAGTCTGTTGGAAGAACAAATCGAGATAGGGTTAGACGATCTTTGCAATCAATAGAGAGATTGGGGTTTGCTCTGACGAAGAAGATGGAGGAAGAAGATGGTGGAATTTGATGGATTCGTTGAAGGAGTGGAAGCTCAGAGAGGAGGAATCAAAGTGGGTTTGAGCTTAATTTGAGAACCAGGAAGCTAGTCTTTGTTGCTATTGGCTAAAGGAGATGGGTTAAAGCACTTTGTTGGTATGGGTTGTGATGTTAGAGTTGTGAATGCGAGATGATAAAGATTGATGATTATTGATGGAGTTTAGCTCGATTTTGAAGTTTGGGTTAAGTTCAGATGCTGTTAGTGATGATGATATGGCAGCAAATATGGCATTGTGAAGTGATTAGGTGGTATATGGCTGTAATGGGGTTGGCTGAGAGCATGGCATGAAACTGTGGTGCTATATTGCAGCTGCAGTTGGATGCAATACTGCATTTGGGAGATGATCTGGAGCGATGAGGCGAGTTCGGGGAGGAATAGTTTGGAGGCAAAAGGGTATTGAACTGATGTGGTTGATTGGGTATGTGATGCAATTTCAGTGAGGTTGTGGTGAGCATTTTGTAGGTGTTATTGTTGCTAGGTACGGGTTGAACATTACATTTGAGATTGGAATTGAATGTGGAGATGAGTTTCGGGTGGATGTTCTTGCTCGGAAAGAGTCTGTGGGTGTGGTGTGATTGTTTACGAGTTGTGGGTTATCTTTGGATGGATGGAAAATAGCGGAGTTGAATGTGTTGTTACGGGGGTTGAATGATGCACTGTGAGCTGCATAGTGTTCTTTGTGTTGTTTATGCTCGGATGGCAAGTTTGGGTATGAGACATTGAACCCGGGAAGAGAGTTGTACGAGATGGTGCTTGTTGTGGGTATTTGGGCGAGTGGTTTGGCTGGGCTGGCTGCGAGGTGGAGTTGCGGGAGGTCTAAGTTGCTAAAGAGATGGGTTGTGACATTCTTTGCTATGAGTGAAGCAAGACTAGTGTGACACCACGGGTTTGAAGCAAGAATGAGGGTGGCATTGGCATGAGAATGATGGAATTGCCGGGGCATGATGGTTGGCTAAGGCCTTGGATTGCACAAGGATTGTGCAACACGGCCTGACAAGCTTTGTGCAATGGCACAGCAAGGTGGCAAAGACCCCGACTCGGTTCGATTCATCGACTCGGTCGATTTGACCCGATTTGACTCAGCTAAACTCTCTTTTCTCCTTGACCCGTTGACTAACGTTGACTGACGTTTGACCTGTTTGACCGTTAGTCCTAACGGAGGACCGGACGGAATATTCCGTCGAATATTCTCTTGACGGAGAAATTTCCAGGTGGCCGACGGCGACGTTTTCCGGCCAAATTCCGGCCATAATCCCGATTTTAAATGAGCAAAATTCGAGAACTTTCTATGGACTTCTCTCATGGGTATGAAGACTTGGGCTAGGAATTGGATGGAGAATTGGACTCAAATTTGGAAAGAGAAGGTGGAAGAGTTGAGAAAAGCTTGGATTTGGAAATTGAATTGCAAAAGGAAAAGGATTCTAATCCTTGGGAGATTTGGAGAATTTTGAAGCCTATAAATAGAGAAGTTTTCTACAACTTCTACACACATCTCTACACACACAATTCTCTTCTTTTCTTATTCTTTGTGTGAACTCTTTTAACATGAGTAGCTAATTTTATTGATTGAGGATGAATTCCTAGTTGTTAAACATATGATTTGAGTTTTTGTTTTCAATTCTATCTTGAGATTTTTCACATGATTATCGATTGTTTTTACTAATAGGAGTGATCTTAAAGACATTCATGATTGATTGATAGATTGTTTAGGTGGCCAACTAAATTGATTTGTTAATTTGATCTAAAGCTAGTGAAAGTTAGGAGATAAGTAATCGTTTCTTGACTCTTTACATAAGTAGCAAACACGAGACCTTGCGGAGGGATTAGTGGAGCAATTGTGTGTAGAAACAACGCTAGAAAGTGAACCAAGCGAACCGAGTTTAACTACTAGTACTAAACCTAAATTCATAAATCTTAATGCATTACGGGAATTACATCTTGTAAGCGGACCTCGGGGTGGTTCTTTTGAATAGAATCGATAACTAAGCGGACTGTTACTCGGTGAAATTAGGGATTTTGGGGCTAGCTAAGCGGACTGCTATCCTACGGTTGGTGATAATCTGTGACTAATAACAAGTGGAAAAGAACATAACTTGATTCATTGTTTCGTAACGAAGAAGGATTCCTTGATCTCGTCTCTCTTATTGCTTTCAACTTTATCTTTTAATTGTTTTGTTTATTTTTATTTTGCTTTTTACACCCCCCTTTCGTGACAATTTTTACAACTAGAATCTCGTGCTCCTCGTGGGATCGACCTTGACTACCCTATATTACTTGTTAATTAGGTAGTAAAGTATTAATTAATTTGTTGTGGTTACGACACGCATCACAAAGGAGTTTATTGGGATAAACGGAAGAGCCTTTTGTCAAACTCATATCACGTTGTTTGAAAAGAGTTGTTACCGAACAGATTTGTTGTTCCTTTACTGTTTGGAATACGAACCAAAGGAATTGTTCCAAGTGCGTGACTTATTACAAGTTGGAGGCGCGAGGGGATACATACGGAACTAGGTGAACTATAGGTTTAGTTGCTTGGTCTCAACTATACGAAGTTGGTTTAGATTTTGTATAGCGGCTTAATCACGGGAGTATTCAATTGGACAAGGTCCCGGGTTTTTCTGCATTTGCGGTTTCCTCGTTAACAAAATCTTGTTGTGTCTTTTACTTTTCTATTTCCGCAATTATAATTGTTTTTATTATAATTAGAAGTAAAATACACAAACGTTAATTCCTAATTACTTAATAGCAATCCTATTGTGTTTGGTTAAGTCTGAACCTATTATCAAGTAATCAGACCATAAACAATCCTATTGTATTGTCTCGATCTCGTATCCATAGACGATCACACGAAGTGTGAACCGATTAGTTGTATTGTCTCGACTCAGACCATAAACAATCACTTTCGGAGAAAGAACTTATAGGTGGAAAAGTTTTATATTGAGGTATATTTGGGTACCCTCGTCTTTTCAATTGGTATCAGAGCAGGCAAACACGAAAAGATCTAACAATTTGTGTTTGGTGCGATCCAACCTATAAGAAATTGAATATATGTGTGATTCAGTTAACGTTAAGCAAGAGTATGAATACTCAAATGTTGAAGATGTTACTAATTCGTTGACTCATGATCCAGGAGTTGCGAAAATATCTGTGTCTATGTCTGATGGAAAACAAGATACTGATAAAGAGTTGGTAAAACTCCTAAAGCCTATAAAATCTTTGTCTACAAAGATTTTGATATTAAAGACAGAGTCAAATCTTCTTAAACATGAGATCAGAGAAAAAGACATTCAATGAATATTCGGCCGAAGAGAATATGGATCTCACTGTCAAATTAGAAGCTTGTGGTAAATCTCTTACTCAAGATAAAGAGACACGTCCTATGACTCTGACTAATGATGTTGTTGTAATTTCTTCTGATAATGAGGAAACTAAAAGTCCTTGCTCGACTTTTACAGACTGTGATAAAACCGATTTAGTCACATTAACATATGAAACAGAGCTAGATGATGGTAGTTTGCCTAACTACATCAAGTCAGAAGAGGATGAGAAACCATCTTCTACATCTACTGATGATCAAACGAAATCTTGTGCAAAGGAAACTTTGAACCAATTCCATGTTGTTGATCTTAAGGAATGCAACTTTCAATCACTTGACAGGAAACTTATTCTTCTTCAAAACACAATGGTAAAGGTATTGAAAGAAGTTTCTTGTCTTAAAAAACTGAAAGATCATTCCTCAGTAGAAAGACAAAATATACCACAACCCGACAAAGTCAACTCAAAAGAATCAAATGTAAGAGTTGATAATCGCTTCTGGAAAAAGGTTCCTCCTCACCCATATCGAAACAATTCTTGTTTTGATGAAGAACAACTCCAGAAGAAAGGGAAAGGGAGAATCTCTGTCGAATGAAACAATCAGGAATTTCCAATAATTGTTTCAAGTAATCACACTGATGTGCATCATAAGGAAATCCTTAGAATGAGAAAATCATATGAAAATCTCATTGATATAATTAAAAGAGAGTTATCCATCTCTGAAAATTCTCACGTCAGTACAGCTTCTCCACATGATCATACTTTTAGATCGAGGAAGGATCATCTTCTTGGGAGAAAATATCTTGGGCAGAAATTCCCAAAGAGAAACATGAACTATGTTTCTGATACTCGATGTAAGCTAGAAAAAGCTTGCTCCGATACAACCTAGTTGTATGGAGATTGTGCAAACCCATCCTATTCGTGCTCATAACTTTGGATAGGAAAAGCACATAAAAATCAAGGGCACATGTTCATGGTAGCTTATATTTTCAGTAATAAGAGATATTTAAAGAATATCTCCCTTTCAATAAAAGGAGAAGTTCGAAAAATATTTTGTGTAGTTTCGGAAACCATGTTTTTCTGAACTAAATATATTCTTATCAAAATAAGAAAAATATTCTCTTAGGTATATTGTCTTCCCTTGGTAAAACTTTTTGTTAAGCATGTCTCATATAACTCATGAGTGTTACAAGGAGTAATAAAAGGAAGCACGAAAGGTGAGAAACTATCAAGGATTCGTCTCAAAACGAAGAATCGGGAAGATTGTCTATCGTATCTGATCCTAACTCCGATCGATCTTAAGAAGAGTCATGTCTTTTTGCTTTCAATAATTCAGATCTTACCAAGTGGTTTCCCACAGATGATATGTGTGAAGTTATGCATGGGTTTGAAGAACTCATAGGAAATCTTTTTACTTTGGTTCAAGATCGAGATGGACTAAAAGTTAAATAAAAGAGACGAAAAGTGAGCTTGCGGACACAGAAACTTCAAATTGAAGAACTCGAAAAAGAGATGTGGTTGCGAGACAAGTCTATCGAGACATGCTTCAAAAGTTTGAGTGCGATGAAACTTTAATAAACAATAAGAGCACCACTAGAGATTAAGTCATATTCTGCAAGACTTAATCCTGGAAAATAGACATCAGTTTTTGATTTCTTTCAATAATTGTATAAGGTCTATTTTTGAATAAAACTATCTTATTTATGAATAAAATTATTATTTTATAATTTTTCTTGTGATAGTTTTTCGATTAATAGCTTTTTTGTGCGTGAATGCTTTATATTAATGCTATGTGTTTATGGGATGTTTAGTTTCGGTTTTCATAACCTTAATATTCGATCTCATATGGTGTGAACCCTTATGGTTTGGACGACTTTTTGGTTTAGCGGGATTAAGTTCTAGCCCATGTTGGTAGGCTTTATCAAAGGATCATAAGGGGTTCCGATTGAAACTCATGTGTGAAAAAGTCACAATATGTTGAATCGTTTTTGGTTTAGCATAAAAGCATATGTGTTTCGGGTCTTCAACTTTTGCTATGCATTAGTTAAAACCGATTCAACCTTTCTCTGGTAAAGGTTGTTGTTGTTGTTGTTCTTTTGTTCTTGCAGGAGGATGACAACATTAATGGGGGATAGTTCTAACTTGAACTTGCGATTAATGACATATCTTTGGGGATGCGGAATTTGAGGTAACAAATTTATTAGTTAATCGTTTTCCTGTTTAAGAAAAGCCTGATTTTATTGCATATATTTTGCTTTTGCTTAACAAAATTTCGGTACAATTGATGTTTAATCCATTATTTGTGTATGGATGTGTGTGTGATTCAATTGTTTCCGGTTGAGAAAAACTATTGTTATCTTTCTTTATTGTTTGGTATCAATTGTTTAGGCTTAACGAAATTACGGTACAAAATGCGGTGCTTTAATGTCTATGTTTGATTCAATTGTTTCCGGTTGAGATAAATAATTATGCAAGTTGATTTATTTGGTTTGTATGAATTGTTTATGGCTTAACAAAAGTTGTCGGGATCATTTGTTTAGTCCAATTCGATTCCGGATAAGAGAAACTAAGTTAATTCTGATCTTAGTTAGACTTATCAAAGTGTATGATTCGGTTATTCAAGTCTAATCGAATGCATTAACAAGAAATACTAGTTAACTAACCTAGCACTTGTCTTGTTTAAAGTGAAAGGTTTAAGTTATTGTTCGAATAATTAGAACCTGATGAGAAAAATAAAGTTAATTCTGATCTTTATTTTGGTCTTATCAAACAAGCGATTGTATTTGTGAAATCGGTTTAGCAAAAGAACTAAGGTGCTTAGTCGATTTTTAATTTGCTAAACTATTAGGAAAAATTGCTTTGGGCAATTGTTTCCTAGGTAACATATCAAAACAAAAATTACTTTGTAGTTTCGGTTTTGATATTGGTTATCTAAAATGGTGTGTGGAACCCGCATGCTTAGCTCTTATAGGTTGCAAGTCTTTTGAGATTTGTAAGATCCTTTCGATTTGTCCTTTATTTGCTTGTAAATTTGTCATTTTGTGACAAAAGGGGGGAGAAATATGTAGCGCCCCCTAAGCTAGCAGCTGACTAATCCGAGAGATTAACTAAATAAAGAGGCACTAAGAATCTGAATCATATACTTAAGCATTTGATGAAGGAATCTGCTATAAAACTTAACCCAAAACTAACCCCGCTCAAAAATATATATACAAGATCTTCTCTCAAATGATACATATACAATAGTCATTTGGTTTACAAATAGGATATACAACATAATAAACATATCATATTATAACCAACTAAAGAAGTCAACTTCTCGGAGCTTTTGCTGCAACTAACTCCGTCTGTCTAAAGGCGAAAGTGGGAATAATTAACATTTAACTTCTACCTAATCATAGGCAAGATTTGGAAAACATTATATGTTTTCGGAAACATTAAATAGTGACCAAGACACTAAAATAAACAAACATGTATATGGACAAACTCCTTCGTCAAACAATGTATATATTGAGTGTCGACCACTTCCTTACACACCCTATTAGCCTATATGGTGTCAACCAATTCCTTACACACCTATTAAGCATAAAAGCAGAATTCATGTAGATATAAATGAAGGAGCCTATCATATTCCTAATAGATGTCGACCAGTTCCTTACACACATATTAAGCATACAAATGGAAATTCTTATTTCCCAAACAATTCATATTGACAACAAAACATCACAGGTCCTTTCCAAACCATGGAAAGATTAACGAGAATCAATGAATTATCGTAAAACAAGTTGAACGATTGCATAGAATGTATGAGACGAAATGCATGACTTTGTTAAACATAAACTTTTGTAAAAGAAACAACAATGGTTACCATAGAGTCAAATGTATTCCCACCTCTTTTGATGACAAGCCATGCCTACCTCGAGTTCCACGATCCACTGGTTCATCCTTTGAATCGGTCGTTGTTAATATAGACTAACTGTTAATCACACAAGAACTCTAAGAATCTAGCCAAAATGGCTCACACAAGAATCATACGAGTTTATCTAGTGGTTCTAAGCCCGATTTTGACTTTATACCTTTTTAATCTCCATCTTTAGCATAGCTAAGGTTTACTAATTCAATTAGGTTGATTCTATAGTCCAATAGCTAAGCCTTACGAATATCTACAACTTTATAGAAGGAACCAAAGACTAAATCGGACCATAAGGGTCCAAAGTATCAACTAAGAAAAACATGGCACTAAGCCCAAGCCCAAACAAACCATCCCCTAATATAAGGCCCGGTCCATCTGGGTCAACTGACGGTCAATAATGGTCAACGGGGTCAACTAACAGTCAACATAAGTTAAATCCAAAGTCAATTCAATGGTCAAGTCAAATGGTCCATTGTTCTGGTCACTGAGTCAAATCGGGTCAAAATCTGGTTCTTGAGTTAACTCGGTTAGAAGACTGATTCGGGTAAATCGATTCATACTTAACTCGGTCGGATAGACCGAGTCGAAACACTAGGTCGATTCAGATAAGCTGAAAGAATTCAGGCTAAGACTCTTGAACAAATCATAACTCAAAACAACTTCAACTCATATATTCTTAAGAAAAATTCAGAGTCAAATTACAAACACAAATACAACTTAATTACCTGCAATATGCAGTTCCAAGCTTTTCACACCAACATTATCTACAACTCTATAATCAACCATCTAACTTCTCTTCATTCGGTTTCACTACATTCTAGTACAAACTTCTATAACCAAACCCATATCAACTCTCACAACATCAACACACTCTCATGTCAAAACATCTATCTCAAGACTTTTTCTGCATCTTACAAACACCACCAAGTTGAGATCTATCATCCGACAATGACATATCTTCTTCACAACTACATATCTCTATCTCAATCCAACTCAACCACAACAACTCAGTTCATCTTCTTATCTACACCTCATATGCCAACTACTATTGCTGCTCAGCGCAACTTGGGTTTATGAATCTGCCACCACTTACACCACCAACAATATCTAACCCTTCTCCCCGTAATTTCAATCCATATGTTCCTCCCATATCTAACGGAAATGGTATAACTTTAACCAACCTGCAACTATCCTTAATTACTCTAATCTACAACATACAATTCCTAACCCATTCATCCAATTCCCCGCAAGTCCGAGCAAAACTCTGCTACAAATCAATCACAGACCACAAACGTAAACTCAATTCTATTCCCGCTCGCACAATCTGAAAACAACACCACAACTCCCTGCAACACCATTGTCACTACATACCACCATCCTCATTTGTTCAATTATCCATATCTCGCAACTTGAGAATCACCAAATCTACAACACTAAACCATAATTACAACTCCATTCTACACTGATCTCAATTCTGGTTCTATTCCCAATCAAATAAAATGAATACTTTAATCAACTCAATTCAAAATACCAGAATTAGAACAATTAGAGACTTACCCAAGCTTTAGCATCCTCTAAATTGCCGATTACGGGATCAATTCTACCGAAACTCGAATTCACTTCCAACTTCACCAAAACTTGCAATTCAACTACCTATTGAACTTGATTTAGTCAATACTCAAATTCACGTCAAACCCCATCTCTACTCACTTCCTTAAACTCCCAATTCATCTTTTAATCCTTCTTCAAAACCCTAGTTCTTCAATTCTTTCATGAAACTTGAGAATCAACTATCCATTTTCTTCCTTGTTCTCAATAATCAAAACCCATCACCTTATTTGCACGATTTCATCTTCAATCCATGAAGAAACAGATTCAAACCAAACAAAATCCTAAGCCGTCCCTTTTCTTTTCGATTATTCATCATGACAACATAATTTCATCAATTCAACAATCAACCCATTCGATCTTCACCCATCGAAACTCAATCCACTAATCGGTTCCACGAAATCTCAAAATAAACTCTAAAACCATAATTGATTCTCTTTTTTCACCTTTTCGTTGAACCTGAAATCATCAACACCACCGTTAACGTTCATTAATTGATCTCCATCGTCTTCCTTGACCACAAAACCCCATTTCATCAACCAAAACTCATACGGAAGAAGAACGAGGAGAAAAGAAGAGCAAAAGAAGAAAGAAATAAGAAGAAAGAAGAAGAAGGAAAGAGAAAGTGAAATAGAGAAATGAGTTTCTAGGCGACACGTTTTGATGATAAGCCTATTGAGTTTACTAAAATGCCCAACGTTTTGGATAAGGGCAGCCTTGGTCGGCTAAATTGCAAAAATAAATAATTTTCCCTTCTCATGATTCCGATGATATCTTCTTCGTCTGGTACCCGAATGACACGTTCGAGTAGTCCATTCGCGTAAGTTTTCGAGTTCTATCTAACGGTACTAGTTTCGTATCTATTTCGTTGTTAGATTAATTCTTATTAATTATCGTTCGTGTTAAACTAATCGAGTTATTACCGGCTAATACGTCTCTTGACTAGTCTAATAGCGTTGACGAGCTTGAGGGTCTTTACAACATATATGGAGTAAACAAGTAATTTGGTATCACTAAGGAAAGGACAATGGTGCTTAAACGTTATATCTAACGAAAATAGTAAAGCATAGACTAAGGGGGAGTAACATATCATATTGATACTTGTGGTTATCTTAACTACAAAGGGAATAACAAAGACATGCGGATTTAAAATCCACATATCTTACCTTTAGGGGGAGTATTATCTTTGTTATTATAATGTCAACAACGGCATTTGTGGATTGAATGTATACGAGTTATTGTCTTTGTTGAAACTTGGAATCAAGCGTATGTATAATGAATTCTTGTAATTTGTTTATCCATATGATGTAATAGTTTTGTCACTAAAATTGACAAAGGGGGAGATTGTTAGAGCATAGCTCGGTTGAACCCACCAAGTGTTGGTATGTCAAGTTTGGTTGTCATACTTTAGTGAACCAAAACTCATTTAAAGAGTCGCTTGATTATTTACTAGAGTCAACTTCAGTATAGGTTAGCTAGAAAGTTATTAGGATATGAGACATACAAGTATTACTCGAAGACTTGAAGAATGTGAAGAAGTAAAGAGCTACAACGGCGACATCATCCTTCCTCTTGAGGTTAGTAATATTTTGACTTGAACTGTTTCATTCCTAACGTATCTTTCAAGTCGTGTTATATTGAAAACATAACTGCGAAGCTGTGAATGATTATACTCTAGTCAGACGTAGTATTAAGGAATTATAATACGAAGTATAACGCATTAATGCCTATCTTTTGAACTTCGTATATAAGACATCGACATAATCGTATGAATGCTATTGTGATTATGTATGGGTATGGGTGAAGATTTCTTCCCAGGAAACAATGTTTTACATTCGTTTAAAGGATGTACATTCATAAACTTGTTTTGTGATTCGAAAGGTAAATCGCTAGGCTTATTGGTATTTTTATTCATTGCACATCTTTGGATTACCAATATGTGTGTTTAGTATAACCGCTCATAACTTGTTTATGTATCTTGGTAAAACTATTCACAATGCCTGACTTATGTATCAGTATGACTTTTATTAGTTAAACTAATCTTAAGTAATCACATGAGATGGTATGATCGATATTTGTAATTGGTGTGATCAATTCTAGTCATTGGATAACCGATCCTAGTACTTGGTGGGACTAATCAGAAGATGTGTGATCGATCCTTGTAGGAGGTTAACAAGTTTTAGTTATTGGTGTAACCGATCGTATAACTTGTGCAACCGATCACAAGTAAGTACCATAAATAGTGGTAACCGATCCTGGTACTTAGTTAATCATTTTATGGAAACTAGTGTGACCGATCCTAGTAGCCACTAGGAGGTAGAACCGAAACTTGTTTTGGTAGAACCGTTAAACCCATGAATGGTGATCGAATGTTTTTGATCAATCACATAGTTCTTGGAAATCAGATAAACCAATTCTAAACTCGTTTGGAAGTGTGGCAAATCGGTTCCAAGATTGTAAATATGAAAGAGGATTTACAAAGTAAAGATGTCGACATACTTTGAACACGTGCAGTAATTCTTATCTATTATTGTTCAAAGATATTCCTTAATAACTAAAGGAGAATCCGGATCGAAATAAATTGAGAATCTTTTAATTAAGGTTTTTAGTTTAATTTGCTTTTAATTTCCAGCAATTAAATACATATCTTTAGAAAACAAAAATTGGTAATGTGCATTTACTAATTTGAGATTTTCTAATGAGATTTCGGTCAATATTTGGACAGAGTATTTCGGGAATTATGAAAACGATTTGGGCATTTATTGCATATCTTTGAGAATATTCGGTTTTGAAAATTCCTTGGTGTCCAAACTTCCTTGGTCTATAAATATTGAAGTTTGCATTTCAAGCAAACTAATCCTCAGATCCAGCAAAACTACCTTGTTGTGTTGTTACTGGTGGAGTCGTCTATTCGGAGAGGAAAGTACCCTAATTAGGCGAAATCTCTTTTAAAGACTTCTTTGGGATTGGGAATCTCTACGAGTACCGTTGGTGGGAAACTAGATAATTGCAGTTTATTATTAGTTTTCGATTGATTTGACTGACTAACGGTTGTTGAACTTTGATTGCACCTAGTTTGTTTATGCTTGAGAATCTTCTCTTTTGATATAAGATTCACTCAAACTAGATCGAAGTATCAACATGGATTTTTAGACTATTTTTAGATCTAAAGACGTCTTGTGATAATCCATTGTTAACAGACTCCGTTCTGTGTGTGATTGATCACAAGAGATTCAAGTTGATTGTGTGCAGGTGATGTGATTTTGAAAGTTGTTGTAAAGTGGTAAGAAAGATGTCGTTCCTCTCAGACTTGTGAAGGATTTTTAGACTCAAATAAATCTAGAAAACTCACGAAGTTTGTTATCAAGATTATAAAAAGCAATGAGACTCAGGTTTCCACTATTTTCCAATTTTTATGTGATTCAGTATTAATAATTATCATGCAATTCATACGTTCAATTGATTCTTAAATATTGCCAATAGTAGATTTTCGAAATACTGGTTGTTAATCTCAAGCATGGAACATCAAGAGCCCTAAGCTAAGCATGCACCATCAAGTGAAAATACAAAGAGTTAGCAAATAAAATTTTTTTTCGATTTCGATTCAATGCAAATAATCATAAAAAGAATTTCAGAAATTAATTAAATAAATATTACCACATATTTGTTGGAAAAATAGCTTCCTCCGTCGCCCTCGGCCAAAGGGGTTTAACTCCTCATATTAATCACTTGCTCAAAATACATGTTTATAGCCCAAAAGTTGATTAAAAGGATGAAAAATAATAACACAACCGATTTGTAACGGTGTATCGGCGTTATAAAGCGGTATTTACAAAGAAATGTTGTAAGCACCGTTGAATTATCGTTGAATTTAAGACCCCTAAAACGACTGTCCTCGATGGCCCTTTGTTCTTCGTGTTCTTGAGCTACACCAGCAGCAACAATTTCCTGCAACTCCTCCTGTTGATCTCTGTGGTGTTCTAAACTTCCCCTAACTTCTTCTAAACTTCAATACCCTTCTGCGGGACTTGAGCGCACCTTTATACACCTCCAAACCCTCCAAACCCGATTAAATTTCTTCTCTTCCTTTCCGTGCAAGTCACGGCAATAATTTCTCTGACTTACTTACGCAATTCTAACCCGTCAAACCATCTCAAACTCTCTATTAGGTAAGTACGCATCTTAGGAAGGATTTTTGCGATTTAGTCTCCCTGAATCTTCCAAAATCAAGCCAACAGAGACCAGAACTTCTTTCATCTCTGTTTCCTTTTTAAAACTTATCCACCCAATTTGATCGATCCAAACACCCATACGAACCCTGTTTTGCTCTAACAGGCCTAGCCCATGAAAATCGGCGATTGAATCTCGCTAAACTGGTCCAAATCATCAACCCTAATTTCGCCATTAAAACACCATTTTTTTCCCGCCAAAACTCATTTTTTGCATTGTTGAAGATGACCTCCCCCTATCCAGTGGGGGTGCGAATAGCAGCTGCCTTGGGGTGCCCTGAGGGTGCCCCTTAGTAAATGAGGTGCCCTTATCCAAATGAGGGGTCCGAATAGTAATTTTCTCCCACGAGCGCAAATACCACTTTTCGAGCCAATTTTCCCGCAAAAGCTTATTTCTCCAAAAAACACCTACAAAGACATAAAATACCAAAATAAGTGCAAAATCGAGTACTAACATTACAGAGAATTGAGACTAATATAGACACATAAATGCGTCTATCAAATACCCCCAAACTTATTATTTGCTAGTCCTCGAGCAAATCAAATCTAGAAAATAAAATCCTAACTCACTGTCATGAGGCATCGTCGATTGCATTTAGCGTATGCAATAAGCCTTTAAACCCCTAGGTGGCCCTAGTGGCCGAGTTATAGTCTCGGGAGGGTTTATAAAAGATATACCCACAAAACCTTTACACTCCAGACCCTAGCTATTTACACAGAACCTTGGAAGGCACTAAAGAATCTCCTTGGTTGGCATACTTATTGACTACAGGAGGAAGTACCCTGATGCGAAATTCCAATTGTTGTACACGAGTTTGCACTCAAGCATACTAAAATTCATATATAAGTCACGAGCTCTACTCGAGATAGTTTCTGGACATCATAACCGGAGTCGACCAATCACATGGATAGATTATGAGATGGATATAGAAAAACGTAGATGGTTTTGATGTTGACTAAGGTGAACGGTGTTTCTCATATCTGTCTGAAGGCCACTGCTAAAATAAACCTATCCTAATGGTAGAGATCTTGATTCGGGACTAATATCAACATCTTGGCATATACAAGGGAACCGTGAGTCGATAACCCTAATTCTAGGTCAACACAACTGGCATATACAAGGGTTCCAGTGGTCGACTTTATTAAATTTATTCCGATTGGTCTGATGGTCTGGTCTCAATTTCTCTTTCTTTTTTTTTTTTTCTTTTTTTTTTGGTATCTCAATCACTCTATTTCACCCTAGCAGTGGTAACAACTTGAATCGTGAGCCCCACCTAATCACTTAGACAAACATATTTTGAAGAAAACAAACAAAAAATAGAAGTGAAAAGGATTCAACGAGATATGGCGAAACTACCGTGTTTTTCTTTAATTCTAACACCCGAGCTCGTGCTTTTATGAATAGACTCTTTAGATGTTTCCATCTAATCAGATTGGTTCCTCAACTCCTACAACCAAAATGCTTCCATCCACTTAGATTGGTTAGTGCCATCCTTAATAAGCATAAATTTCTAGGCTCCGGAGTTTATTTATCGCAACTAAAAAGTTTCTCCCATACCCCCAAACTTAAATCTAACATTGTCCTCAATGTTCTAAAGATGAAATTAAAAGCATGAACAAGGAGAAACTGTTACCATTTAAAGCAAAAGAGTTAAGGAAAGATATTACCGTGTCGCATGAATATTGGGTTACCTCCCAAGAAGTGCTAAGTTTAATGTCTTCAGCCAGACATTACGTACCCATAAAATGGCTAATTACCCTTTCAAATCGTATATCAATAGTCGAAACAACTGTGGATCATCAAAATCAATTAAAACTGCCACAATTATGAGACAACTGCACCAAATCAGAAAAATGAACAGACAGAGCACATCCTCATCCAAGGTTTCCTGCAAGAGTGCCCACTTGGGCTTCATATGAGTGTCTTGATAAACGGATTTACCCAAATAACGAGTCTCAAATAGCTGGATTTCCCACTGGATAGTATCAGGAGGATCGAGTTTTGGAGTCGGAAGAGACTCAGGTAATACCTCAGACACACTAGGCTCGAGTCCCAAGTTAGGGACTTCAAATAGGGATACTTGACGATTACTACCCCCAAACTTAGAATTTTCGGTGTCTCTAGATAGACTAGTCACAATATTCCTAATTTCTAGACCATTAGGTTCCTGAAAAAGGTCAATTGCTTTCTCTAATTTATAATCAGGTGGTTCATCCTCTAAATGCATCTGAGGCACACAAACTGTAGGACTTATATTTTTCATATCCTCTATGGGCAACCCTAAAGTTTCCTTATTGTCTTGAAGTACGGTCACTGGCTTACTCTCATGATCACTATCCAAATCGGAATCTATAGGCAAAATCTCATATGGGCCTAAAATGCATAATTAGGGTCCAACTTAGGAGGATCTCTAGGCTTTTCGAAACAAGGGCTTAAGGTAGATTTGGTAGCTAGTAATGGTTCAAACCTAGCTTTCCATTTATCGGTATCTAACATAGGAATAGAATCCAACAGGCATTTACTTGTTCAATGTTGCTATCGTCGTCAAAATCCATGCTAAAATGGGCTAGGCAACTCTCTAATGGATCTTCCAATATGATGTTTGGTAATGACTCCTGAACTAAGGTTCCTATCATGTTCACCTCTTCAATGCACGTGTCATCTAGCTCAGAATGCATCTTATTGACATTAAAAATATTCAACTCAATAGTCATATTACCAAAAGATAGATTCATAATACCATTTCGACAGTTTATGATCGCATTAGATGTAGCTAAAAATTGGCGACCTAAAATCACAGGTATCTGGTTTCTGCAGGTCGTGGACGGGTTGGGTATCTAAGACCACGAAATCCACGGGATAAATAAACTTGTCGACCTCAATAAGAACATCTTCTATCACACCACGAGGAACTTTAACACCTATCGCCTAACTGCAAAGTGTTATCTTGGTAGGTTTCAATTCACCAAGTCCTAGTTTGTAAGTACACATGGTACGGCAAAGTAAGTTCACACTAGCTCCTAAGTCAAGTAAAGCTTTATCTACCCGATGTTTTCCTATCGTGCAAGCAATGGTAGGGGCACCAGGTCTTTATATTTAGGAGTTGTGTTGTTCTGAATGATCGAACTTACATGACTAGCTAAAAAGGATTTTTTAGGGACGCTAAGCTTGCGCTTTCGCGTACACATATCCTTAAGGAATTTGGCATAAGCCGGAAGTTTCCTAATTGCTTCTAGTAACGGAAGGTTTATGGTAACTTTCTTAAAAACCTCCATTATGTCATTAAAGTTGGATTCATTCTTTGTTGGTACTAATAGTTTGTGGAACCGGGGCTCTAGGCATAAAATAGGGCCTCTCGGGGAACCGAATCGGCATCATCGAGATTTTATCAGTCCCTCGCCTATGGATGGTCTGGGGGGTGAACTACAAGTATGCTCACTATCGGGCATGGTTACCTGATTGTCTACTACTCTACCACTCCTAAGGGTTCTAACTGAATTCAACTGATGTGATGGTTTTTCGCCTACTTCATGAACTCCTCTAGGGTTTGTTTGTGTTTGACTAGGGAACCTACCTTTTTCTCTCAAGGACTCATTTATCAGACTAACCTGCGTTTTTAACTCGGCAATAGCTTGACTATTTTCTTGCCCTATCCTGTTACTAGCTTCTACGCTTTGTGAAAGTGATTGGTGCATCTTTTCGGTGTTTCTAATAAATGAGGCAAGAGTTTCTTCTAGACTTAAAATTTTCTTATCGGACTGATTTTGAAACTGAGCTACTCCTGAAGGATTCTTAATATAGCCAAAACACTGGGGAGCATTTGAATTACTAAACTGGCCTTGATTACGGTCCTTAGACCATGAGAGGTTCGGATGGTTTCTCCAACCAGATTATAGGTTTCGAATATGGGTCAAACTTTTGACCAGTTATGAAATCTAGTGTTATTATTATAAAGAGCATTGGCTTGATCTTCAATAGTCTGGCCTTCCCAAAAAGGCTCCACTCTACCACTAGTGTGACCCAATTCTAAAGCTTCTAACCTTTTTAGCTATTCTTTGCAATTTTGGCATCTGATTCAAAGCCTCCTTCTAGCCTATTAACGTTTCCTCTTCCTAGAAGAATTGTTTTCTTGGGTTCTCTACTATTTTACCATTGCTGGGTCTTTTCGGCGATTTCATGCAAATATGTCATCGCCTCATCAACTGTTTGGTTTTCAAACCCACCTGTACACATAGATTCTACTGTGGTTGTAGTGGAATAATCTAAACCCTCATAAAGGATCTGAACTAACCCAACCTTTTCGAGACCATGATGAGGACATTGGGCTAATAAATCATTGAACCTTTCCAAATACCTATACAAAGACTCTCCCTCATGTTGAGAAAACGTGCAGATTTGCGTCCTAATAGACGATGTTTTGTGCCTAGGGAAAAACTTGTTCAAAAAGGCAGATGTAAGTTGTTCATATGTTTCAATTGAACCAGAAGCCAAACTATATAGCCACGATTTGGCTTTATCTTTCAAGGAAAAGGGGAATAACCTGAGTTTCAAAGCATCATCATCAAGGTTTCTAATCTTTAGGGTACTACAAATTTCCTCAAAGTCCCTAACATGGAAATAGGGTTTTCATTTTATTTCCCTAAGAAGATTGGGAGCATTTGTAAGGTCCAGTTTAAGTTCATAAGTTGCTTCGCTTCACCTAACTTTGATACACGAGGGACGAGTAGTCCTAGTCGGGTTCAACAAAGCTTTCAAAGTTGCCATTTCTGGCTCTATCGGAATATCAGGGATTGTCTCCTCAGTAAAAGACGGACGTTCAAAATTGGACTCTTCAAAAATCGGACTTTCTAAATTGAGGTAATCGAGACGCTTAGAACTACTAGGTTTCTCTTTAACAAATCTACCTAGGGCGTCTCTTTTACGTTCAGGCATGCAAAAGAATAAGGAAGGGGATTCTATGCAATCACAAAACAAGGCTGACTCAACCAAATCAAACCTATTGATTTCTAGCAAACAAAAAGCATGATGGCTCCACTTAGATTGTTTCTAGACCAACTTCTAATCCTTCGAAAGGGAATTCGTTACAATTTAAGCAAACCCTCCGGAATCAATCCGAGTCAAAGTAAGTTGAATAGAGGCGAGGGAAGCTCGGTGGAGCTTTGATACCCAAGGCCTCACCGGAATTACAAGGCGGCGCAATCACGCATTCAACTTACGAAACCTTCATGAACTTTGAAGTGTGCAAAAAGAGTAACCAATATTTTTCGAATGACTTTCCTATTAAGCTCGTTACCCTATCGGTCTTGTTCTAGTCAAAATTTTAAGGCTTAGGTTCGCGTAGGTTACGTGTTCCTAAGGCGGGCAAGAAGAGAACGGTGATGAAATCCGAACCCTTATCTTGTATGGCCAGGCCTTTCCCTTTACTAGAAAATTAAAGCAACCGTATTCAATTCCTCAGCATATATGCAAACGAAGGAGTCCAGTAACTCGGCGACGTGGGATTCGCGAGTGTTCGAGAATCTTACCTCCCGTTGGACGGGATGAATCGGTTGTAGTCGACTCGGGCCACCGACTCCTATGTCGGTGTATGAACCAAGGTGCGAGACAATATCGTAATTGTCCTCCTTCTCTCGCAAACATTTATATTTAAGACCACCCTTCTTTAGGGTTTAAAAATAATGTCCAAAATGTCCAAATGTCCAAAAAGTCCAAAAATAAAAAGAAAAATTACAAAAATAATTATAAACCCTAATACGAGTTTTGAAAAACCCTAAAAAATAAATAAAAATAAAATTCTTTTTCTTTTCCTCGTTTCTTTTCGCCTTGTCTTTGACTCCAAGTCTTTAATTATTCACCAAATCTTTGGCTCAGCTTTCTTTTCGATCCGAGATCCAAAACCTGTAACCACAAGACAAATACCCAAGAAAACGTAAAATAGAACAAAAGAATAATAAAAAAAACTAAAAAAATAAATAAATCTAAAACCCTAAAAACAAGTCCGCGTCGGCGGCGCCAAAAATTGATGTGATTTTAAAGTTGTTTTAGAAAGTGGTAAGAAAGATGTCGTTCCTCTCAGACTTGTGAAGGATTTTTAGACTCAAATAAAACTAGAAAACTCACGAAGTTTGTTATCAAGATTATAAAAAGCACCGAGACTCAGGTTTCCACTATTTTCCAATTTTTATGTGATTCAGTATTAATAATTATCATGCAATTCATACGTTCAATTGATTCTTAAATATTGCCAATAGTAGATTTTCGAAATACTGGTTGTTAATCTCAAGCATGGAACATCAAGAGCCCTAAGCTAAGCATGCACCATCAAGTGAAAATACAAAGAGTTAGCAAAAATCTTTTTTTTTTCGATTTCGATTCAATGCAAATAATCATAAAAAGAATTGCAGAAATTAATTAAATAAATATTACCACATATTTGTTGGAAAAATAGCTTCCTCCGTCGCCTCAGCAAAGGGGTTTAGCTCCTCATATTAATCACTTGCTCAAAATACATGTTTATAGCCCAAAAGTTGATTAAAAGGATGAAAAAATAATAACACAACCGATTTGTAACGGTGTATCGGCGTTACAAAGCGGTATTTACAAAGAAATCATTACGTAAACCGTTGTAAGCACTGTTGAATTATCGTTGAATTTAAGACCCCTAAAACGACTGTCCTCGATGGCCCTTTGTTCTTCGTGTTCTTGAGCTACACCAGCAGCAACAATTTCCTGCAACTCCTCCCGTTGATCTCTCAGTAGTGTTCTAAACTTCCCTAACTTCTTCTAAACTTCAATACCCTTCTCTGGGACTTGAGCGCACCTTTTATACACCTCCAAACCCTCCAAAACCCGAATAAATTTCTTCTCTTCCTTTCCGTGCAAGTCACGGCAATAATTTCTCTGCCGACTTACTTACGCAATTCTAACCCGTCCAAACCATCCGAAACTCTCTATTAGGTAAGTACGTATCTTAGGAAGGATTTTCTGCGATTTAGTCTCCCTGAATCTTCCAAAATCAGGCCAACAGAGACCCGTAACTTATTTCACCTCATTTCCTTTTTAAAACTTACCCAACCCAATTTGATCGATCCAAACACCCATACGAACCCCTGTTTTGCTCTAATGTGCCTAGCCCATGAAAATCGGCGATTGAATCTCGCTAAAACTGGTCCAAATCATCAACCCTAATTCGCCATTAAAACACCATTTTTCCCCGCCAAAACTCATTTTTGAATTGTTGAAGATGACCTCCCCTATCCAGAGTGGGGGTGCGAATAGCAACTGCCTTGGGTGCCCCGAGGGTGCCCCTTAGTAAATGAGGTGCCCCTTATCCAAATGAGGGGTCCGAATAGTAATTTTCTCCCACGAGTGCAAATACCACTTTTCGAGCCAATTTTTCATAAAAGCTTATTTCTCCAAAAACACCTACAAAGACATAAAATACCAAAATAAGTGCAAAATCGAGTACTAACATTACGGAGAATTGAGACTAATATAGACACATAAATGCGTCTATCGGGTGTTTATTGAAGATCTAAGAAGATTTGAAGACAAAGAAGATTTCTTATTTGAGTTCATAATCTTTGAAGTACACAAAACTTGATCGGTTGGGGATCCAACTATAATCGGTTTATATTTTGATAGATTGGATTGATTAGTTGAGTAGATCGGCATCACTACATTTCTTTGTGATTCATAGTATTGATTGCATAGTCTAAACAATTACTTTGGTAGTTGTTGATAGATTGATCTAAGAACACGACAAAGGAGTTTATTGGGATAAACGGAAGAGCCTTTTGTCAAACTCATATCATGTTGTTTGAAAAGAGTTGTTACCGAAACGCATTTGTTGTTCCTTTACTTGTTTGGAATACGAACCAAAGGAATTGTTCCAAGTGCGTGACTTATTACAAGTTGGAGCGCGAGGATACATACGGAACTAGGTGAACTATAGGTTTAGTTGCTTGGTCTCAACTATACGAAGTTGGTTTAGATTTTTTATAGCGGCTTAATCTCGGGAGTATTCAATTCTGGACAAGGTCCCGGGGTTTTTCTGCATTTGCGGTTTCCTCGTTAACAAAATCTTGTTGTGTCTTTTTACTTTTCTATTTCCGCAATTATAATTGTTTTTATTATAATTAGAAGTAAAATACACAAACGTTAATTCCTAATTACTTAATAGCAATCCTATTGTGTTTGGTTAAGTCCGAACCTATTATCAAGTAATCATACTTCGTTGTTGTATTGTCTCGATCTCGTATCCATAGACGATCACACGAAGTGTGAACCGATTAGTTGTATTGTCTCGACTCAGACCATAAACAATCACTTTCAAGAAAGGACTTATAGGTGGAAAATTTTTATATTGAGGTATATTTGGGTACCCTCGTCTTTTCAATTGGTATCGAAAGCGAGGCAAACACGAAAAGATCTAACAATTTGTGTTTGGTGCGATCCAACCTATATGAAATTGAATATATGTGTGATTGATTAACGTTAAGCAAGAGTATGAATACTCAAATGTTGAAGATGTTACTAATTCGTTGACTCATGATCCAGGAGTTGCGAAAATATCTGTGTCTATGTCTCATGAAAAGAAGATACTGATAAAGAGTTGGTAAAACTCCTAAAGCCTATAAAATCTTTGTCTACAAAGATTTTGATATTAAAGACAAGAGTCAAATCTTCTTAAACATGAGATCGAGAGAAAAGACATTCAATCGAATATTACAAAGCGAAGAGAATATGGATCTCCTTTGTCAAATTAGAAGGTTGTGGTAAATCTCTTACTCAAGATAAAGAGACACGTCCTATGACTCTGACTAATGATGTTGTTGTAATTTCTTCTGATAATGAGGAAACTAAAAGTCCTTGCTCGACTTTTACAGACTGTGATAAAACCGGTTTAGTCACATTAACATATGAAACAGAGCTAGATGATGGTAGTTTGCCTAACTACATCAAGTCAGAAGAGGATGAGAAACCATCTTCTACATCTACTTGATGATCAAACGAAATCTTGTGCAAAGGAAACTTTGAACCAATTCCATGTTGTTGATCTTAAGGAATGCAACTTTCAATCACTTGACAGGAAACTTATTCTTCTTCAAAACACAATGGTAATGGTATTGAAAGAAGTTTCTTGTCTTAAAAAACTGAAAGATCATTCCTCAGTAGAAAGACAAAATATACCACAACCCGACAAAGTCAACTCAAAAGAATCAAATGTAAGAGTTGATAATCGCTTCTGGAAAAAGGTTCCTCCTCGTCCATATCGAAACAATTCTTGTTTTGATGAAGAACAACTCCAGAAGAAAGGGAAAGGGAGAATCTCTGCCGAATGAAACAATCAGGAATTTCCAATAATTGTTTCAAGTAATCACACTGATGTGCATCATAAGGAAATCCTTAGAATGAGAAAATCATATGAAAATCTCATTGATAGAATTAAAGAGAGTTATCCATCTCTCGAAAATTTTCACGTCGTCTGACTTCTCCACATGATCATACTTTTAGATCGAGGAAGGATCATCTTCTTGGGAGAAAATATCTTGGGCAGAAATTCCCAAAGAGAAACATGAACTATGTTTCGATACTCGATGTAAGCTAGAAAAGGTTGCTCGATACAACCTAGTTGTATGGAGATTGTGCAAACCCATCCTATTCGTGCTCATAACTTTGGATGGGAAAAGCACATAAAAATCAAGGGCACATGTTCATGGTAGCTTATATTTTCAGTAATAAGAGATATTTAAAGAATATCTCCCTTTCAATAAAAGGAGAAGTTCGAAAAATATTTTGTGTAGTTTCGGAAACCATGTTTTTCTGAACTAAATATATTCTTATCAAAATAAGAAAAATCTTCTCTTAGGTATATTGTCTTCCCTTGGTAAAACTTTTTGTTAAGCATGTCTCATATAACTCGAGTGTTACAAGGAGTAATAAAAGGGAAGCACGAAAGGTGAGAAACTGTCAAGGATTCGTCTCAAAACGAAGAATCGGGAAGATTGTCTATCGTATCTGATCCTAACTCCGATCGATCTTAAGAAGAGTCATGTCTTTTTGCTTTCAATAATTCAGATCTTACCAAGTGGTTTCCCACAGATGATATGTGTGAAGTTATGCATGGGTTTGAAGAACTCATAGGAAATCTTTTTACTTTGGTTCAAGATCGAGATGGACTAAAAGTTAAATAAAAGAGACGAAAAGTGAGCTTGCGGACACAGAAACTTCAAATTGAAGAACTCGAAAAACAGAGATGTGGTTGCGAGACAAGTCTATCGAGACATGCTTCAAAAGTTTGAGTCTTGATGAAACTTCAATAAACAATAAGAGCACCACTAGAGATTAAGTCATATATTCGCAAGACTTAACCTGGAAAATAGACATCAGTTTTTGATTTCTTTCAATAATTGTATAAGGTCTATTTTTGAATAAAACTATCTTATTTATGAATAAAATTATTATTTTATAATTTTTCTTGTGATAGTTTTTCGATTAATAGCCTGTGCTTGAATGCTTTATATTAATGCTATGTGTTTATGGGATGTTTAGTTTCGGTTTTCATAACCTTAATATTCGATCTCATATGGTGTGAACCCTTATGGTTTGGACGACTTTTTGGTTTAGCGGGATTAAGTTCTAGCCCATGTTGGTAGGCTTTATCAAAGGATCATAAGGGTTAGATTGAAACTCATGTGTGAAAAAGTCACAATATGTTGAATCGTTTTGGTTTAGCATAAAAGCATATGTGTTTGGTCTTCAACTTTTGCTATGCATTAGTTAAACCGATTCAACCTTTCTCTGGTAAAGGTTGTTGTTGTTGTTGTTCTTTTGTTCTTCGGAGGATGACAACATTAATGGGGGATAGTTCTAACTTGAACTTGCGCTTAATGACATATCTTTGGGGATGCGGAATTTGAGGTAACAAATTTATTAGTTAATCGTTTTCCTGTTTAAGAAAAGCCTGATTTTATTGCATATATTTTGCTTTTGCTTAACAAAATTTCGGTACAATTGATGTTTAATCCATTATTTGTGTATGGATGTGTGTGTGATTCAATTGTTTCCGGTTGAGAAAAACTATTGTTATCTTTCTATTAATGCTATGTGTTTATGGGATGTTTAGTTTCGGTTTTCATAACTGATAGACGCATTTATGTGTCTAATATAATCTCAATTATGTATATTGTTAGTGTTCGATTTTGTGCTTATTTTGCTATTTTATGTCTTTGTAGGTGTTTTTGGAGAAATAAGCTTTTGTGGCGAAATTGGCTCGAAAAGTGGTTTTTGCGCTCGTGGGAGAAATTACTATTCGGACCTCCCAGTTTGGATAAGGGGCAACCCAGTTGATATGGGGTAACCTCAGGGCACCTGCTATTCGCACCCCAGCCATTGTTAGGGGGACACCATCTTCATGGTTTAAACGCACGGTTTTGGCGGGAAACTATAATATCACCTGCGTGAATTTGGATGCAAGAATTAGACGAGAAATAACGAGATTCAATGGCGGGATTGTGTTGTCATGGGTCTGTTGGAGCAAAACAGGCTTGGTATGGTTGATGGGATCGATCGAAATGGGCTGGATAATCAGTTTTCAATGAAACAGAGTCGGAGAACTAATACCGGGTCTGGCAGCGATTTGGAAGGAATTGATGCGGGTTTTTTCTATGGGTTTGGATTGGTTTGGCCTGGTTTGATGAAACAAGGACGGTAATAGAGATTAAAACGACACAGGAGCGGTAAGGAAGTTTACACGGAATTTTGGTTAAACAGGGGATGTTAGAATATCGGATATATTTGGAAGTTACGTGCAAGAATGGGAGGATATCTTCTCGACAGATTCTGCCTTATCTATGGAAGAGTTTTAACCAAATCAGGAGACGCGTAAAGAAGAGCATAAGAGGAAGGAAATCCCGTGGCTTGAGGAGAAGAAAAACGAGAAGTTTTCTCGGGATTTTTGGGGCCTGTGTGTATATATAGGCTGCTGGGAGGTCGAGCAAGGGGGGTCGAGACTTTGGGGGTTGAAACGGAGGGTTTGGAGGAGCTGCAGAGCTCGATTTATCATCAGCAGGGAAGAAGGGAAGAAGAACAGATAACAGCACATAAACACAGTCGCAGAATCCGTGGCCTTAGCTTTCAAATTCAATTCACTTTGTCACAATTTCTGTAACAATTATTCAAACTTTGTAACAGCTCTGTTACTGTTTCTTTGTAACAGTGAGTTTTGTAACAATTACATCTGTTACAAACTCGCTGCTTTATACTCTTGCTTCAATAAAAACACCTCTTGAGCCATGTTTCTATCTTTTGGGTGCGTTTTCGACATGAGGAGCTAAACCCCAACACTGGGACGACGTAGGAAACCTTATTTCACAATTGTTTGGTAAATATATTTGATTCTCTATGACTTTTGCATTGATTTAATTGATTTATGATTTTTCTTGATTAGTTGTGATTTTGTCTGATAGCGTATGCTTAGTCTAAGAACTCTTGATGCGCTATGCTTATGATTTACATCTAATTCTTTATAAAATCTACTTTCGGCAAAGAAAAGAGTCAACTAAAGAGCTAGAATTGTTATGAGTCATTATATGAACCAATTGAATGTGATTAATGGTGGAATCCGAAGTCCTAGTATCTCTCGATATCGTGACAAACTTGTGAATATATTTTCTTTGTTTTTAGTATTTTCTTAAATCGAATCTTTACAAGTCTGAGTGAACGACAACCTTACTACCACTTTACTACAACTTTCAAAATCACATCAATTTTTGGCGCCGCCGACGCGGACTTGTATTTAGATTTGTTTTAGGTTTATTTTTATTTTATTTTTTTTGTTCTTTTTTACGCCTTTGGTATTTTTTGATTCTTTTCAGATTTGGAGCGAAGCTACAAGGATTGAAAAAGTGTTATAAAAGGAAAGCATCGCCAAATAAGGAAAGAAAAGAGGAATCCAAAAGGAGTGAAGAAGAAGACTTTTGTACATAGCTATTTTGTTTTATTTTTATAAATTGTAAATAGGGTTGTATTTTTGTAATTTTTCTTTTTATTTTTGGACACTTTTTGGACTTTATTTTTGGGACTTGGACATTATTTTTAAAACCCTAAGGAAGGGTTGAGGTTAAATATAAACTGTTTTGGGAAGGACGACGATTCACGATCTTGTCTCGGCCCCTCGGAGTTCGTACATCGACATAGGAGTCGGTGGCCCGAGTCGACTTCGCGGTTCATCGCCCGTCAGTACGGGAGGTAAGACTCTATCCACCCACGAATCCCCCGCGGTGGGTTTTATTTTTGTGTGACAACTCACACCCTCGCGAATAGAATGTCGAACTGGTATTACAATGGCCAATATAACGAATATCGGACTGAATTTCAAAATGGACGTTACTTTGACCATAATGTGAATAGTGGTTGGGAACATCAGCCTTTTCAAGGTTATGGCTCATACCATGATGAGCCCAATTACTATCCATACTCCCACCAGGTCATACGAGCAAAATTCCTCTCTACTAGAGTCCGCACGTAAGTTAGGTGAGTAGACAAAAGATACTTAAGTCGACAAGTAGTTGAGATGAATAACTTAGTTATGGACGAAAGCAATGAAACGTGTGAACCTTCTTTCCTAGATCAAATCGGGAAGTCATGTGAATCGACTCGAGAAAATGTTGTTAGAGGCCGGGAAAGATTGCTCAAGATAGGCTTAGTTTCCAATATAGTGTTTCCAATAGTACCTTTGAAAATGAGGATAGTTATTTGCATAATCAAGATGACGAGGATAAAATTGGTAACACTACTTGTTTAGATGAGGTTCAATCATTTTCATGTTATTATAATGATGATTATGATGAGGATAGTGTTGATGAAGAATTTGAAATAAGTAGGCATAGTGATCAGGAATTTGTTACTCCAACTGAGCTTTATAATCAAGATAATAGTGTTAGTTCTAGTTCGAATCCAAATAATTTTAATAATTATTCACCTATTCAAAAGGACGAGGATTTGACTAGAGATACCCACGTTTTAGACGATGTAGTACTTCCTTTTTAAAGCCGATGATAGTTTTGAGGAACGAGTTTATTCCGAGAACATTGTTTTAGAGTCTAACGGTTTAGAAACATTAGTCTTAGAAGATGAACTCGTAGAGCTTTCAAATATGATGAGTGAGGATGCACCTTCCGATTATAACTTAGAAGAAGCAATTGACCATTTTCAGGATTCCGATGATCTAGAAATTAGGGAAATTGTAGATAGTCTATCTAGAGACACCCAAAACTCTAAGTTTGGGGGTGATTATCATTCTACCCGTGCTTTACCTTTAGCTCTTGTAGAGATCCCTCACTTGGGACTTGATATATGTGCCTCAACCATTGAGCCAGATTGCCTTCATACTAGTTCTCCAGAACCTAATAATGTCCAGGAAGAAGTTCAGTTGTTAGAAACCCATCCTCTGGTTGATGTGGTTTACCCGGGCTATGATACCAAGATTGATTTTGTGTTCCCACCAAATATTTTTCAACCAATTGTGGGAACGTATAAGTTTCAAGATGTGTCGATTATTAAGTTTTGAGACTAAACCTAAGTACTTTAGGAGAATAGAAATGACACATTTGCTTAAGATTGATCGCGATTTCATCGTGGTCAATTGTGTGAGTCAAACTCGATTGACTTTAAGGATCCTGATTATTTAGGTTATTATTATGTGCTTCTAAGTTTTTACTTGAGTATTTTCAGACTCTAATACCTAAATCGGATCTTAGCCTCGAGGAAATCCAACCCATGAAAATATTTTATTTGGACCCAGTTATAGAGCCTGAACCTGAACCACAGCTAGATGTAGTTGTCTTAAACAGGAAACTAGACAAGGGTGTGCATTATTTGTTAATTTTCTTGGCATGTTGCAGATTCCTTTTATTTGTGATAGCTCTATTTGGTTTTAATGACCGGGTTTTAAATTTCGGCTATTACTTTATGATTCTATGAGGTGACTAATCCCTTGATGGTCTGGCTGAAGACGATAAACTTAGCACTTCTTGGGAGGTAACCCAACATTTATGCGACACGGTAATATCTTTCCTTAACTCTTTTACTTCAAATGGTAACAGTTTCTCCTTGTTCATGCTTTTAATTTTATCTTTTGAACATTGAGGACAATGTTAGATTTAAGTTTGGGGGTATGGGAGAAACTTTTTGATTAGTTGCGATAAATAAACTCCAGAGCCTAGAAATTTATGCTTATTAAGGATGGCACTAACCAATCTAAGTGGATGGAAGCATTTTGGTTGTAGGAGTTGAGGAACCAATCGATTAGATGGCAACATCTAAAGAGTCTATTCATAAAAGCACAGAGCTCGGGTGTTAGAAATAACATGATAGTTTCACCAATCTCGTTGAGTCCTTTTCACTTACATTTTTATTTTATTTTGTTTTTAAACTATGTTTCTCTAAGTGATTAGGTGGGTCCCACGATTCAAGTTGTTACCAATGCTAGGGTGAAATAGAGTGATTGAGTTACTAAAAAAAAAAAAAAAAAAAAAAAAAAAAAAAAAAAAAAAAAAAAAAAAAAAAAAAAAAAAAAAAAAGTGAGACCGGACCATTAGACCAAACGGAATAAAATTAACACTTGGGAATAGCAATATGTGTGTGTTTTCCCTGTCTCCGTCGCCTAAACAAGCGTGGAATGCAGGATCCACGGGAACTATCATGTAATCTGCTGACAAGAAGCATGCGCTTGGATCCAAAAGATCTAATCATGCAGTTAAAAAAAAAAAAAAAAAAAAAAAAATTAATGTTCAGTGAATAAATTGACCATTTGGTTCCCTTGTATATACCCAGACGTGTTGATCTAGAATTAGGATTGTCGACCACTGGTTCCCTTGTATATGCCGATTGTGTTGATATTAGTCGACTAGTATCTCGGTCCATTAGGATAGGTTCATTTTGGCGGAGGCCTTGAACAGAGATATGGGAAACATCGATCACTTAGTAAACATCAAAACCATCTATGTTTTTCTATTTCCATCTTCTTGATCTATCCATGTGATTAGTTTTGACTCGGGTATTGATGTCCATAGTGCGACTATCCGAGTAGAGCTCGTGACTTATATATGAATTTTAGTATGCTTGAGTGCAAACTCGTGTACAACAATTGGAATTTCGCATCAGGGTACTTCCTCTTGTAGTCAATAAGTATGCCAACCAAGGAGATTCTTTAGTGCCTTCCAAGGTTCTGTGTAGATACCTAGGGTCTGGAGTGTAAAGGTTTTGTGGGTATATCTCTTGTAAACCCTCCCGAGACTATAACTCGGCCACTAGGGCCACCTAGGGGGTTTAAAGGCTTATTGCATACGCTAAATGCAATCGACGATGCCTCATGACAGGTGAGTTAGGATTTTATTTTATTTTTGCTCGAGGACTAGCAAATAATAAGTTTGGGGGTATTTGATAGACGCATTTATGTGTCTAATATAATCTCAATTATGTATATTGTTAGTGTTCGATTTTGTGCTTATTTTGCTATTTTATGTCTTTGTAGGTGTTTTTGGAGAAATAAGCTTTTGTGGCGAAATTGGCTCGAAAAGTGGTTTTTGCGCTCGTGGGAGAAAATTACTATTCGGACCTCCCAGTTTGGATAAGGGGCAACCCAGTTGATATGGGGTAACCTCAGGGCACCTGCTATTCGCACCCCAGCCATTGTTAGGGGGACACCATCTTCATGGTTTAAACGCACGGTTTTGGCGGGAAACTATAATATCACCTGCGTGAATTTGGATGCAAGAATTAGACGAGAAATAACGAGATTCAATGGCGGGATTGTGTTGTCATGGGTCTGTTGGAGCAAAACAGGCTTGGTATGGTTGATGGGATCGATCGAAATGGGCTGGATAATCAGTTTTCAATGAAACAGAGTCGGAGAACTAATACCGGGTCTGGCAGCGATTTGGAAGGAATTGATGCGGGTTTTTTCTATGGGTTTGGATTGGTTTGGCCTGGTTTGATGAAACAAGGACGGTAATAGAGATTAAAACGACACAGGAGCGGTAAGGAAGTTTACACGGAATTTTGGTTAAACAGGGGATGTTAGAATATCGGATATATTTGGAAGTTACGTGCAAGAATGGGAGGATATCTTCTCGACAGATTCTGCCTTATCTATGGAAGAGTTTTAACCAAATCAGGAGACGCGTAAAGAAGAGCATAAGAGGAAGGAAATCCCGTGGCTTGAGGAGAAGAAAAACGAGAAGTTTTCTCGGGATTTTTGGGGCCTGTGTGTATATATAGGCTGCTGGGAGGTCGAGCAAGGGGGGTCGAGACTTTGGGGGTTGAAACGGAGGGTTTGGAGGAGCTGCAGAGCTCGATTTATCATCAGCAGGGAAGAAGGGAAGAAGAACAGATAACAGCACATAAACACAGTCGCAGAATCCGTGGCCTTAGCTTTCAAATTCAATTCACTTTGTCACAATTTCTGTAACAATTATTCAAACTTTGTAACAGCTCTGTTACTGTTTCTTTGTAACAGTGAGTTTTGTAACAATTACATCTGTTACAAACTCGCTGCTTTATACTCTTGCTTCAATAAAAACACCTCTTGAGCCATGTTTCTATCTTTTGGGTGCGTTTTCGACATGAGGAGCTAAACCCCAACACTGGGACGACGGAGGAAACCTTATTTCACAATTGTTTGGTAAATATATTTGATTCTCTATGACTTTTGCATTGATTTAATTGATTTATGATTTTTCTTGATTAGTTGTGATTTTTTCTGGCAGCGTATGCTTAGTCTAAGAACTCTTGATGCGCTATGCTTATGATTTACATCTAATTCTTTATAAAATCTACTTTCGGCAAAGAAAAGAGTCAACTAAAGAGCTAGAATTGTTATGAGTCATTATATGAACCAATTGAATGTGATTAATGGTGGAATCCGAAGTCCTAGTATCTCTCGATATCGTGACAAACTTGTGAATATATTTTCTTTGTTTTTAGTATTTTCTTAAATCGAATCTTTACAAGTCTGAGTGAACGACAACCTTACTACCACTTTACTACAACTTTCAAAATCACATCAATAACCTTAATATTCGATCTCATATGGTGTGAACCCTTATGGTTTGGACGACTTTTTGGTTTAGCGGGATTAAGTTCTAGCCCATGTTGGTAGGCTTTATCAAAGGATCATAAGGGGTTCCGATTAAAACTCATGTGTGAAAAAGTCACAATATGTTGAATCGCTTTTGGTTTAGCATAAAAGCATATGTGTTTCGGGTCTTCAACTTTTGCTATGCATTAGTCAAAACCGATTCAACCTTTCTCTGGTAAAGGTTGTTGTTGTTGTTGTTCTTTTGTTCTTACGGGAGGATGACAACATTAATGGGGGAGAGTTCTAACTTGAACTTGCGCTTAATGACATATCTTTGGGGAGGAGAGGATGCGGAATTTGAGGTAACAAATTTATTAGTTAATCGTTTTCCTGTTTAAGAAAAGCCTGATTTTATTGCATATATTTTGCTTTTGCTTAACAAAATTTCGGTACAATTGATGTTTAATCCATTATTTGTGTATGGATGTGTGTGTGATTTAATTGTTTCCGGTTGAGAAAAACTATTGTTATCTTTCTTTATTGTTTGGTATCAATTGTTTAGGCTTAACGAAATTACGGTAAAAATGCGGTGCTTTAATGTCTATGTTTGATTCAATTGTTTAGGTTGAGATAAATAATTATGCAAGTTGATTTATTTGGTTTTATGAATTGTTTATGGCTTAACAAAAGTTGTGGGATCATTTGTTTAGTCCAATTCGATTCCGGATAAGAGAAACTAAGTTAATTCTGATCTTAGTTAGACTTATCAAAGTGTAGGATTCGGTTATTCAAGTCTAATCGAATGCATTAACAAGAAATACTAGTTAACTAACCTAGCACTTGTCTTGTTTAAAGTGAAAGGTCTAAGTTATTGTTCGAATAATTAGAACCTGATGAGAAAAATAAAGTTAATTCTGATCTTTATTTTGGTCTTATCAAACAAACGATTGTATTTGTGAAATCGGTTTAGCAAAAGAACTAAGGTGCTTAGTCGATTTTTAATTTGCTAAACTATTAGGGAAAATTGCTTCGGGCAATTGTTTCCTAGGTAACATATCAAAACAAAAATTACTTTGTAGTTTCGGTTTTGATATTGGTTATCTAAAATGGTGTGTGGAACCCGCGTGCTTAGCTCTTATAGGTTGCAAGTCTTTTGAGATTTGTAAGATCCTTTCGATTTGTCCTTTATTTGCTCGTACCTTTGTCATTTTGTGACAAAATGGGGGAGAAATATGTAGCGCCCCCTAAGCTAGCAGCTGACTAATCCGAGATATTAACTAAATAAAGAGGCACTAAGAATCTGAATCATATACTTAAGCATTTGATGAAGGAATCTGCTATAAAACTTAACCCAAAACTAACCCCGCTCAGAAATATATATATATATATACAAGATCTTCTCTCAAATGATACATATACAATAGTCATTTGGTTACAAATAGAATATACAACATAATAAACATATCAGATTATAACCAACTAAAGAAGTCAACTTCTCGGAGCTTTCGCTGCGCAACTCTGGTCTGTCTCTGAAACTGAAAGTGGGAATAATTAACATTTAACTTCTACGTAATCATAGGCAAGATTTGGAAAACAGTACATGTTTTCGGAAACATTAAATAGTGACCAAGTCACTAAAATAAACAAACATGTATATGGACAAACTCCTTCGTCAAACAATGTATATATTGAGTGTCGACCACTTCCTTACACACCCTATTAGCCTATATGGTGTCGACCAATTCCTTACACACCTATTAAGCATAAAAGCAGAATTCATGTAGATATAAATGAAGGAGCCTATCATATTCCTAATAGATGTCGACCAGTTCCTTACACACATATTAAGCATACAAATGGAAATTCTTATTTCCCAAACAATTCATATTGACAACAAAACATCACAGTCCTTTCAAACCATGGAAAGATTAATGAGAATCAACAAAATTATCGTAAAACAAGTTGAACGATTGCATAGAATGTGATGACGGAAATGCATGACTTTGTTAAACATAAACTTTGTAAAAGAAACAACAATGGTTACCATAGAGTCAAATGTATTCCCACCTCTTTTGATGACAAGCCACGCCTACCTCGAGTTCCACGATCCTTGGGTTCATCCTTTGAATCGGTCGTTGTTAATATAGACTAACTGTTAATCACACAAGAACTCTAAGAATCTAGCCAAAATGGCTCACACAAGAATCATACGAGTTTATCTAGTGGTTCTAAGCCCAATTATGACTTTATACCTTTTTAATCTCCATCTTTAGCATAGCTAAGGTTTACTAATTCAATTAGGTTGATTCTATAGTCCAATAGCTAAGCCTTACGAATATCTACAACTTTATAGAAGGAACCAAAGACTAAATCGGACCATAAGGGTCCAAAGTATCAACTAAGAAAAACATGGCACTAAGCCCAAGCCCAAACAAACCATCCCCTAATCTAAGGCCTGGTCCATCCGGGTAAACTGACGGTCAATAACGGTCAACGGGGTCAACTAACAGTCAATGTAAGTTAAATCCAAAGTCAGGTCAATGGTCAAGTCAAATGGTCCATTGTTCTGGTCACTGAGTCAAATCGGGTCAAAATCTGGTTACTGAGTTAACTCAGTTAGAAGACTGATTCAGGTAAATCAGATTCATACTTAACTCAGTCAGATAGACTGAGTCAGAAACACTAGGTCAAGTCAGATAAGCTGAAAGAATTCAGGCTAAGACTCTTGAACAAATCATAACTCAAAACAACTTCAACTCATATATTCTTAAGAAAAATTCAGAGTCAAATTACAAACACAAATACAGCTTAATTACCTGCAATATGCAGTTCCAAGCTTTTCACAGCCAACATTATCTACAACTCTATAATCAACCATCTAACTTCTCTTCATTCAGTTTCACTACATTCTAGTACAAACTTCTATAACCAAACCCATATCAACTCTCACAACATCAACACACTCTCATGTCAAAACATCTATCTCAAGACTTTTTCCTGCATCTTACAGCACCACCAAGTTGAGATCTATCATCCGACAATGACATATCTTCTTCACAACTACATATCTCTATCTCAATCCAACTCAACCACAACAACTCAGTTCATCTTCTTATCTACACCTCATATGCCAACTACTATTGCAGCTCAGCGCAACCAGTTTATGAATCTGCCACCACTTACACCACCAACAATATCTAACCCTTCTCCCTGTAATTTCAATCCATATGTTCCTCCCATATCTAACGGAAATGGTATAACTTTAACCAACCTGCAACTATCCTTAATTACTCTAATCTACAACATACAATTCCTAACCCATTCATCCAATTCCCCTGCAAGTCTGAGCAAAACTCTGCTACAAATCAATCACAGACCACAAACGTAAACTCAATTCTATTCCTGCCTGCACAATCTGAAAACAACACCACAACTCCCTGCAACACCATTGTCACTACATACCACCATCCTCATTCTGTTCAATTATCCATATCTGCAACTTCAGAATCACCAAATCTACAACACTAAACCATAATTACAACTCCATTCTACACTGATCTCAATTCTGGTTCTATTCCCAATCAAATAAATTGAATACTTTAATCAACTCAATTCAAAATACCAGAATTAGAACAATTAGAGACTTACCCAAGCTTTAGCATCCTCTAAATTGCCAATTACGGGATCAATTCTACTGAAACTCGAATTCACTTCCAACTTCACCAAAACTTGCAATTCAACTACCTATTGAACTTCAGATTTAGTCAATACTCAAATTCACGTCAAACCCCATCTCTACTCACTTCCTTAAACTCCCAATTCATCTTTTAATCCTTCTTCTGAAACCCTAGTTCTTCAATTCTTTACTGAAACTTGAGAATCAACTATCCATTTTTCTTCCTTGTTCTCAATAATCAAAACCCATCACCAACTGCCTGATTTCATCTTCAATCCATGAAGAAACAGATTCAAACCAAACAAAATCCTAAGCCGTCCCTTTTCTTTTCGATTATTCATCATGACAACATAATTTCATCAATTCAACAATCAACCCATTCGATATTCACCCATCAGAAACTCAATCCACTAATCAGTTCCACGAAATCTCAAAATAAACTCTAAAACCCTAATTCAGATTCTCTTTTTCACCTTTTCGTTGAACTGAAATCATCAACACCACCGTTAACGTTCATTAATTGATCTCTATCGTCTTCCCTTGACCTCAAAACCCCATTTCATCAACCAAAACTCATACGGAAGAAGAACAGAGAAAAGAAGAGCAAAAGAAGAAAGAAATAAGAAGAAAGAAGAAGAAGGAAAGAGAAAGTGAAATAGAGAAATGAGTTTCTAGGTGACACATTTTGATGATAAGCCTATTGAGTTTACTAAAATGCCCAACGTTTTGGATAAGGGCAGCCTTGGTCGGCTAAATTGCAAAAATAAATAATTTTCCCTTCTCATGATTCCGATGATATCTTCTTCGTCTGGTACCCGAATGACACGTTCGAGTAGTCCATTCCGCGTAAGTTTTCGAGTTCTATCTAACGGTACTAGTTTCGTATCTATTTCGTTGTTAGATTAATTCTTATTAATTATCGTTCGTGTTAAACTAATCGAGTTATTACCGGCTAATACGTCTCTTGACTAGTCTAATAGCGTTGACGAGCTTGAGAGTCTTTACAACATATATGGAGTAAACAAGTAATTTGGTATCACTAAGGAAAGGACAATGGTGCTTAAACGTTATATCTAACGAAAGAGTAAAGCATAGACTAAGGGGGAGTAACATATCATATTGATACTTGTGGTTATCTTAACTACAAAGGGAATAACAAAGACGTGCGGATTGAAAATCTACCTATCTTACCTTTAGGGGGAGTATTATCTTTGTTATTATAATGTCAACAACGGCATTTGTGGATTGAATGTATACGGAGTTATTGTCTTTGTTGAAACTTGGAATCAAGCGTATGTATAATGAATTCTTGTAATTTGTTTATCCATATGATGTAATAGTTTTGTCACTAAAATTGACAAAGGGGGAGATTGTTAGAGCATAGCTCGGTTGAACCCACCAAGTGTTGGTATGTCAAGTTTGGTTGTCATACTTTAGTGAACCAAAACTCATTTAAAGAGTCGCTTGATTATTTACTAGAGTCAACTCGTATAGGTTAGCTAGAAAGTTATTAGGATATGAGACATACAAGTATTACTCGAAGACTTGAAGAATGTGAAGAAGTAAAGAGCTACAACGACGACATCATCCTTCCTCTTGAGGTTAGTAATATTTTGACTTGAACTGTTTCATTCCTAACGTATCTTTCAAGTCGTGTTATATTGAAAACATAACTGCGAAGCTGTGAATGATTATACTCTAGTCAGACGTAGTATTAAGGAATTATAATACGAAGTATAACGCATTAATGCCTATCTTTTGAACTTCGTATATAAGACATCGACATAATCGTATGAATGCTATTGTGATTATGTATGGGTATGGGTGAAGATTTCTTCCCAGGAAACAATGTTTTACATTCGTTTAAAGGATGTACATTCATAAACTTGTTTTGTGATTGAAAGGTAAATCGCTAGGCTTATTGGTATTTTTATTCATTGCACATCTTTGGATTACCAATATGTGTGTTTAGTATAACCGCTCATAACTTGTTTATGTATCTTGGTAAAACTATTCACAATGCCTGACTTATGTATCAATATGACTTTTATTAGTTAAACTAATCTTAAGTAATCACATGAGATGGTATGATCGATATTTGTAATTGGTGTGATCAATTCTAGTCATTGGATAACCGATCCTAGTACTTGGTGGGACTAATCAGAAGATGTGTGATCGATCCTTGTAGGAGGTTAACAAGTTTTAGTTATTGGTGTAACCGATCGTATAACTTGTGCAACCGATCACAAGTAAGTACCATAAATAGTGGTAACCGATCCTGGTACTTAGTTAATCATTTTATGGAAACTAGTGTGACCGATCCTAGTAGCCACTAGGAGGTAGAACCGAAACTTGTTTTGGTAGAACCGTTAAACCCATGAATGGTGATCGAATGTTTTTGATCAATCACATAGTTCTTGGAAATCAGATAAACCAATTCTAATCTCGTTTGGAAGTGTGTCAAATCGGTTCCAAGATTGTAAATATGAAAGAGGATTTACAAAGTAAAGATGTCGACATACTTTGAACACGTGCGGTAATTCTTATCTATTATTGTTCAAAGATATTCCTTAATAACTAAAGGAGAATCCGGATCGAAATAAATTGAGAATCTTTTAATTAAGGTTTTTAGTTTAATTTGCTTTTAATTTCCAAAGCAATTAAATGCATATCTTTAGAAAACAAAAATTGGTAATGTGCATTTACTAATTTGAGATTTTCTAATGAGATTTGGTCAATATTTGGACAGAGCATTTCCGGGAATTATGAAAAAGCGATTTGGGCATTTATTGCATATCTTTGAGAATATTCGGTTTGAAAATTCCTTGGTGTCCAAACTTCCTTGGTCTATAAATATTGAAGTTTGCATTTCAAGCAAACTAATCCTCGAGATCGACAAAACTACCTTGTTGTGTTGTTAATGTGAGTCGTCTATTAGGAGAGGAAAGTACCCTAATTAGGCGAAATCTCTTTTAAAGACTTCTTTGGGATTGGGAATCTCTGATACCGTTGGTGGGAAACTAGATAATTGCAGTTTATTATTAGTTTTCGATTGATTTGAGTGACTAACGGTTGTTGAACTTTGATTGCACCTAGTTTGTTTATGCTTGAGAATCTTCTCTTCTGATATAAGATTCACTCAAACTAGATCGAAGTATCAACATGGATTTTTAGACTATTTTTAGATCTAAAGACGTCTTGTGATAATCCATTGTTATGAGACTCAGATTACGTGTGTGATTGATCACAAGAGATTCAAGTTGATTGTGTGCAGGTGATGTGATTTTGAAAGTTGTTGTAAAGTGGTAAGAAAGATGTCGTTCCTCTCAGACTTGTGAAGGATTTTTAGACTCAAATAAATCTAGAAAACTCACGAAGTTTGTTATCAAGATTATAAAAAGCAATGAGACTCAGGTTTCCACTATTTTCCAATTTTTATGTGATTCAGTATTAATAATTATCATGCAATTCATACGTTCAATTGATTCTTAAATATTGCCAATAGTAGATTTTCGAAATACTGGTTGTTAATCTCAAGCATGGAACTTCAAGAGCCCTAAGCTAAGCATGCACCATCAAGTGAAAATACAAAGAGTTAGCAAAAAAAAAAATTTTTCGATTTCGATTCAATGCAAATAATCATAAAAAGAATTTCAGAAATTAATTAAATAAATATTACCACATATTTGTTGGAAAATAGCTTCCTCCGTCGCCCTCGGCAAAGGGGTTTAACTCCTCATATTAATCACTTGCTCAAAATACATGTTTATAGCCCAAAAGTTGATTAAAAGGATGAAAAATAATAACACAACCGATTTGTAACGGTGTATCGGCGTTACAAGCAAATTCTACAAAGAAACTGTTGTAAGCACTGTTGAATTATCGTTGAATTTAAGACCCCTAAAACGACTGTCCTCGATGGCCCTTTGTTCTTCGTGTTCTTGAGCTACACCAGCAGCAACAATTTCCTGCAACTCCTCCTGTTGATCTCTGTGGTGTTCTAAACTTCCCCTAACTTCTTCTAAACTTCAATACCCTTCTCTGGGACTTGAGCGCACCTTTTATACACCTCCAAACCCTCCAAAACCCGATTAAATTTCTTTCTCTTCCTTTCCGCAAGTCACGGCAATAATTTCTCTGCCCGAGCTTACTTACGCAATTCTAACCCGTCCAAACCATCTCAAACTCTCTATTAGGTAAGTACGCATCTTAGGGAAGGATTTTCTCGCGATTTAGTCTCCACGAATCTTCCAAAATCAAGCCAATAGAGACCCGTAACTTCTTTCATCTCTGTTTCCCTTTTAGGCTTATCCATTACAATTTGATCGATCCAAACACCCATACGAACCTGTGTTTTGCTCTAATGAGGCCTAGCCCATGAAAATCGGCGATTGAATCTCGCTAAAACTGGTCCAAATCATCAACCCTAATTCGCCATTAAAACACCATTTTTTTCCCTTAAAACTCATTTTTTGCATTGTTGAAGATGACCTCCCCCTATCCGGAGTGGGGGTGCGAATAGCAGCTGCCTTGGGGTGCCCTGAGGGTGCCCCTTAGTAAATGAGGTGCCCCTTATCCAAATGAGGGGTCCGAATAGTAATTTTCTCCCACGAGCGCAAATACCACTTTTCGAGCCAATTTTCATAAAAGCTTATTTCTCCAAAAACACCTACAAAGACATAAAATACCAAAATAAGTGCAAAATCGAGTACTAACATTACAGAGAATTGAGACTAATATAGACACATAAATGTGTCTATGAAATACCCCCAAACTTATTATTTGCTAGTCCTCGAGCAAATCAAATCTAGAAAATAAAATCCTAACTCAGCATCATCATGAGGCATCGTCGATTGCATTTAGCGTATGCAATAAGCCTTTAAACCCTAGGTGGCCCTAGTGGCGAGTTATAGTCT